>JAGFBZ010000020.1:0-170471 GCA_018398805.1 Hirundichthys speculiger
TTTTTCCAACGTACAAAGACTTGTTTTTCACCCTTGACGGTACGCCATTTCAAAATCTTTTCAGCATGATATACCTTGTCTTTAGCTATTTTAACCATTTGCAATTCTTGCTCATAAAATGAACCTTGGATGGGTTCACCATCGTAATTTTGACTTTATACACCGGTGGGGTGTGGGGGATGCACTCAGACACTGTAAACACTTCCCCCGTAAAACTCTGTTCATATTCTTTATCAAATACTCCTCTCACCTTTGATATCCTAACCAGATCACCGTTCTTGAATTTCATCTCACGGACAACCTTCGAGCGTTTACCGTACAGGTTTTGGAGCACTTGTGAGGTATTTTCATCATTGACCTGCATAGGGGTCATTTTAATGCTACTATGGTAACTGTGATTATAGCTTTTTACCAAGTCCTGTAACACATCGAGGTATCAGAGAGTATTGTTTGCTGTAAAATATCTCCACATTCTACCTTTTAAAGTACGGTTAAATCTTTCAACCACTGAGGCTTTGAGATCGCTAGCTGTGGAGAAATGTATAATGCCGTGTTTTTTCATGAAAGCCTCGAAACTCTTGTTAAAAAATTCTTTGCCTGCATCTGTTTGTAGCTTTATAGGAATTTGACTTTCCTCGAACACTGACTCAAACGCCAGGATCACCTTGGCAGCAGTTTTTCTCTTCAATGCTTGTACGTAGGCCTTCTTGGAAAATACATCTATAACCGTTAATAAATAATTATATCCATCATTATGTTCAGCTAGGGCTTGCATATCGCACAGGTCAGCTTGGAATTGGAATAAAGGACGTGAGACAAAAACTCTGTTTCTCGGAAAATGAATTCGGGCTGGCCTGTGAAGGGTATAAGCATCTTGCTCGGATAAAAAATCTTTCACATTTTCCAGCTTGACTGACTCCCCCCGTTCATCCTGCACTCCGCGACGGAGTCGTTCTACACCACCGAAACTGCCCGGGTGGGCCGGGTCGTAATAGACCTTTTCCATCAAGTGTTTCACTGACATGCTGACACACAAATGAGGACAAAAGTACTTAGTTGAAGTTTTTATTCACCATCAGTATGAGTAAACAACTGTGTTTCAAAACTAATAACGTTATATAGAAAAAACAATCCAGGGACTAACACTATAAAACTAACACGATTATAAACATGAGAGAGTATAAAACAAACTAAAACTAACAATAGTATTTAAAACAAACTAAAACTAACAATAGTATATACAAAAAACGTGAGTGAGTATAAAACTAAAACAATATTTCAAAATGTGTGACTAACGTGAGACAAGTAGGCTTGTACACTTTTTCTTATTATGAAAAAGAGGTTCCTTCTTTTTTTTTGTATGTTTTTTTTTTCCCTCTCGGGTATCGTTAAATATAAAAAACAGTATCACTGGCATGTTGAAAACTAATCAGCATAGTCCCAGTATCTAAACAGAACTGAAAGTTTGTGTCTGTAGGAGTCTCCGCTCAGAAAGATTTCATCCACATCCTCATTCGGGTAAGGACCCATGGTCATCAGAGTTTCTACGATTTTCAAAATTCTTGATTCCTCCACATGGATATTATACAGCGTTAAGAAGTGGCTTATGCCTGGAATGAGGTGAGAGTTGAAGAGTCGTTCGTTCACCTTCTTAGCATGTATATCCAAGAAGTCTTCAGCCATGACTTCCAGACACTCGTGCTGTCTCTGACTCGGATGGTCGACCATGCAGCCATAGCATTCCTCTTTCCGGATCATGGTGAGAATGTGATTGTACAGATAGTTGAATGCAGCTCTCACCAGTTTCAGGATGATACTTGACATCACCCCATCCACCGTACTCTCATCCACGGGTGAAGGAGGGGTTGGACTCATCAGGGTATCAGGAAGAGGAGACAAGGTCTGAGATGATCCTTCCACCCCCAGAATCGGAGACAGTGGAGGTGACCCCTGTAAATGGTCGACCTCCGCAGACTTGGGTACTGTTTCAGACGTGTCCATCACCACAATCTCCTCCGCAGGCTCCGGAACCCACTTTGCGATCAACCCCGACATCTCAGGGATCATCCTTAAACGTCTACGAATGTTCGAGCTATCCGTTCTCATCATGGTTTCTTCCTTCTTCCTTCTTTCAATAGCGCTCGGTGTAAGAGTAGAGTTTTAACGGTCTGGACGAAGGAGAGGCTCTTTAAAAACAGTTTCTGTGATAGGTGTGGTTATGGTTGACCACTAGGGGGTGGTTAAGGCATGGCCAATGGGAGGGGAAAACCATAACGAAAGGGATTGGCTAAGGTCTGACGAGGGGGCCTGGTTAAGGCGTGGTCTGTAAGGAGAGTGTTTTCCTCAGCACTAAAGCGTTATCCCAATCCTGACAGCCGTGGAAGAGGGAGGTAATTTTTTCAGAAAACTCCTCCATCTTCTCGCACCATGCAGCTAAAGGAATGGTTAACAGAGTACGAAAAATTCCACAATCCGAATTGAAAAGATCAAGGACAAAGTACTGCAGTAACATCGTATGTGGCGCGGAAAAACCATCGGTTTGTACCCGAGGTTTTTGTGAGCCAGACTGCCTTAAATACTGTTTCTGTCCGAGAACACCGAAGCTTTACAAGATTCTTCAGATTCACCATACTAAGAACATCCCAATCATTGGAGGACAAGGCCGCCACATTGATCCCTGGAAGTTCCCCTTCTTCAACCTGAGAGAGACAGAGTTCCCCCGTCTCGTAGTTGAAGATGTACCCCCAGCTACTGCACAATCCATAGGGTTCCAATGACCAATCCTCTCGCAGAAGCCCGGTGGCGGTGGTGCTTGAATTCGCCGTATGTATAACACAGTTTCTCTGTAACACCCGTATTGCAACCCAACTCTCATATGATTGTTACCGGTGTCTCATTAATGACCCGCGTCTGATCGTGAGGCTTCGGTACCGACATGGTGAGTGTATATAGCAAAGGGGTTGGGGTGTTGTTTAACACAGCAATGACAAAACAGATGTGCGCATGTGCGCAAGGGGTGGGGTGTCGTTTAACACAGCAATGAAAAAAACAGATGTGCGCATGTGCGTAAGGGGTGGGGTGTCGTTTAACACAGCAATGAAAAAAAACAGATGTGGGGACAAGATAAACAATAAAACTGCCCTGAAACAATAAAACTGCCCGGAAACAGATCTGATAAGGGTCATAAAAAGGGTCATTAAAAGGGTCATTAAAAGGGTCATAAGGTCATAAAAGGTCATAAAAGGGTCATAAAAGTGTCAGCCTGACGAGAAGAGCTTGGTTAATCTCTCTCTCATACGTTATCAAACGAGTGCTGAGCGCTTCCCTCACTCTCAACCTGGCCAAGTGTGACTTTGGGAGGGGCACGGTGACATACTTGGGCCGGCTGGTTGGTCGGGGACAGGTTCGACCCATTGAGGAGAAGGTGAGATCCATCACGGAGTTCCCGGTTCCTACCGCTCGGCGTGAGCTTCGCAGGTTTTTGGGTATGGCTGGTTACTACCAGACATTCTACAGAAACTTCTCTGCGGTAGCACAACCACTCACTAGTCTCACCAGTCCCAAAATGCCGTTCGCCTGGATGCCTCAGTGCCAGCATGCATTTGAGAGCATTAAAGCTCTTCTTTGTCATGCTCCCGTTCTTGCTGCTCCCAACTTTGGAAAGCCTTTCAAGATCGAGGTTGATGCTAGCGCTGTCGGTGCCGGTGCGGTTTTGTTGCAGGAAGACTCAAATGGGGTAGAGCATCCAGTCAGTTTCTTCTCGCGAAAGTTTGATAAACACCAATTCAAATACTCCACCATCGAGAAAGAAACTCTGGCTTTGTTATGGGCTCTACAACATTTCGAAGTCTATGTGGGTTCATCTAATCAGCCGTTGGTTGTTTACACCGACCACAATCCAGTCACCTTCCTTGCGCGCATGTATAACCACAACCAGAGGCTCATGCGGTGGGCTTTGCGGGTACAGGACCACAATCTGGTGATCCAACACAAAAAAGGGTCCGAGAACATTATTGCAGACACATTGTCCAGAGTGTAGTATTGTTGTGGTTTGTGTGTTGGTTGTTTTTTTTTTTGTTCTGAAACCAGGGTTTCGAACTTGGGTGGGGAGGTGTTACGGACCACGAGAGCCGGCGGCATTGTGCGTCCTGTGGGCTATCCCCGGCTGTCGCCTGCAGACTGGAAGAAGGAGTGACGTCCCGGGATTCTCTTTCCAACTCCACCCTCTTGAATCAGCTGAGTGGCGTTGCTATCACCTGGGCCCTCCTCCCATCTCCCTCCCCACTATAAAGGACCTGTCAGAACTGGAGTCGTGGTAGACTGTCAGCCACAGACAGATCTGCCGCCATTGAGACTTTGGTGAAACTTGTTGGCTAGTGTGGCATATTGTGTATTTAAAATAGTTGTCTTTGTTGATGCTCTATGTGAGAGCTTGACTTTGGTTGCAGAGCAAGTTTATTTTGTTATTGTAACTATTTTTTTTGGTCTTACCATTAATAAACGGCTTGCCGTCTATCTACACGCCTTGTTACTCCCCTTATTTCACCTACTAGGCTAACTCGCCATATCTGGGCCGTAACAACAATTAAACAGTCCACAGATATTTTAATCCTAACAAACGTAATGACTCAACTCAGAGTAAAACACACGTGCTTGCTAACCAAACAGCAGAGAAAACACTGCACACATACAAGACTGGCCCATAAAAAAATACATTTAGCATTGTAACTTATTCTGAAGCTAACATTAGCATTGACATTGGCAGTTATACAGTGTGTGAAGCCCACAAACTCTCCAGCTGCAATTTTACTCAAGTGCATTACTTTCCAAGTAATCGAACACATTTCTGCTGACTTTTTATCTTAAATAAAATTGATTTTTAGAACTTTGCTGGCTTACAGCTGTCGTTATCCTCGACCTTCCACTGCTGTGGTAGAAAAGGCGGCAGAAATGAAACCTAAGGATCCTGAGTGGGCGTGTCCTTGATTTTAGTCCAATAAAATTTACTCTATTTTTTTTCTTCCTACTCTAGTGGCCACTGGAAATAATTACATTCCAAAGTTAGTAAAAAATTACTCTTTTAGAAGAAAATAAAGATAACTGAAAAAATTACTCTCGCATTTTTCCTGTGTACCTTTTGGAAGTTCAGTGATTGAAAAAAATTGTAATGGTAATGGTGAAATGGTGATTTATTACACTAATTACTCATCTGGTAGTTCTATGTTTAGCTCTGAACCTTTCCACACATGATTTGTCCAAAGGACAATCTTTTGTTTTTCTACTTCCTCACCGTCTCCGCCATATCCAGACCCACATTCATCGCCATCTCCCTCCATGAATTACTAGAATATGTGCTGTCTTTGTAGCATGGAGAACCAGAATCGTACAGATGTGAGTACTTCCTCATTTCTTCAATGACACGCTCTTTTCTATGTATGTAGAATTGACCAATCAGAGGCCTCCCTTCTCTCCTCTCTGCAACACTGTCTGCGTTGACCTACAATTTTGGGTAGGCGCACCGGAGTGTCTGCGTAGTGTCGGCGTAGGGTGGGGGGGCAGCTCTGCGTCGTCTGCGTAGGTGATGCAGGTGATTCTGGTTCTCCACACTACAAAGACAGCACATATTCTAGTAATTCATGGAAGGAGATAGCGATGAATGTGGGTCTGGATACGGCCGAGACGGTGAGGAAGTGGAAAAACGCAAGAGATAAGTTTAGTAAGTTTAGCTAGTTCGTGATTGTCCATCTTGCGTTGTGGCGTAACATAGTGGAGACTGTGCTAGTATAAATCAAAAGTAACGGCGGCATCTCTGCGACAAGCTGACGGCAACACATTGCCGCGAGAGTATACACAACCCTCAAGGAGAAGAAGAGAGCATTCAGGTCAGGAAACAAGGAGGAGCTGAAGGCTGTGCAGAGGGAGCTGAGGAGGAAGATCAGGGAGGGGAAAAGTTGCTACAGGAGGAAGATGGAGGATCAGCTGCAGCAGAGCAACATCAGTGGAGTTTGGAGAGGCCTTAAAACCATCTCTGGCCATGGGGAACCCAACTTCCAGGCTGGGGGGGGGGGGGGGGGGGGATCAACAATGGGTGAATGACCTGAACTGTTTCTTAAACAGGTTTGAGTAGACATTTGCCCCTCCCCCAGCCCAGTCATCACTGCTGCAACCGCCTCGTTGACACCTCCAGCATGCTACCCCACCCCCCACTGCTCTCCTTACTCACACAACACCTTCACCTACCACCACAGAGCCCCCCTGCTCCAACCTGTCCCTCTCAACACTCCAGGTGAGGAACCAGCTCCAGAGGATCAAGGCGAAGAAGGCGGCGGGTCCTGATGTCATCAGCTGCAGGCTCCTGACGTCCTGCACAGACCAGCTGTGTGGGATAGTCCAGCACATCTTCAACCTGAAGATATGCTGTGTCCCCCAGGGAATGGTCCTGGCTCAGTACGGGGGCCCCCCAGGGAACGGTCCTCGCTCTGTTCCTCTTCACCCTCTACACTGCAGACTTCACATACAACACACCCACCTGTCACCTGCAGAAGTTCTCTGATGACTCTGCCATCGTTGGTCTCATCACAGATGGGGACGACGGAGAGTACAGAGAACTGATGCAGGACTTTGTAGACTGGTGCCTGAGGAACCACCTCCAGATCAACGCAGGGAAGACCAAAGAGCTGGTGGTGGATTTCCGCAGGCGAGGACACGCCCCTCAAACACCGGTGAACATCCAGGGAAAGGACATCGAGATGGTGATATCTTACAAGTACCTGGGTGTTCACCTGAACAATAAACTGGACTGGACTAATAACACCACTGCACTTTATAAGAAGGGCCAGAGCAGACTCTACCTGCTCAGGAGACTGAGGTCTTTTGGAGTGCAGGGAGCACTCCTTAAGACCTTTTATGACACTGTGGTGGCTTCAGCCATCTTCTACGGGGGGTTCGCTGTTGAAGCAACATCTTAGTGGTGGAGAGAAAGAAACTGGACAAAATCATTAAGAAGACCAGCTCTGTCCTGGGATGCCCCCTTGACCCGGTGGAAGTGGGGAGAGAGGAGAATGATGGATAAGCTGTCCTCTCTGATGAACAGTGTCTCTCATCCTCTGAAGGACACCTTGACTGCACTGGAGTGCTCCTCCAAGAACCCGTGAGCTCTTCTGCTCCAAAATTGTGAATTGGATTTATTTGTACTTTTTTGTCTTTTTTTTCCCCCCCTTTTTTCATAATAAAGTGTGAACCTGATTGCTATTAAGATTTCAGTGCGGTTCAATATAAATCAATTTTACACGGTTTAGTATATTGTAAAAATATCAAAATTTTGTGAGTTATTACTTATGATAAATCAAATACTTGAGCAAATGTTGTTGAAATATTGAAAAGTAAAAGTGAAAAATTACAGTTTCTTTGTACTTTTGCCAAAATCTTTCAGTGTTTGCTCAAAGCAAAAATTTAAAAAATAGAAATAATCACAAACTTGGATGGATATTGTCTATAAAATTAATAACAGTAGAATCTGCAAAGTAAAGCATCAGTTCTAAGCTCATTTTCTTGGAACAAAAATCTTAATAATGAATAAAAAGAATGTCACCACATTTATATATTTGTCATATAGGGAATTAAAATTCAGGGTATCTCCTGTAAAGTTCAGCATTGCAAAAACTGTCATCGAACTGTCAAAACACTTGATGAATATTTGGATTAGGTTTACATTTTGAATCTGAAACTTATGAAAAGGAGAAACTTATTTTTTTTGAAAAACAGGAGCTTTTTCTAAGAAGTTACCAGTTTCATATATTCTGGGTTTTAATTGTAGATACTTTAACAGTAATTTTCAATATTTAGAACTGAAACCCAATGAACATGACAAAAAAAAAATGTTGTAGTTCGTCTGAGAATAAATTACACAACAAATATCAAAAATGGCTGTTTCGATGAGGATGAATTTATATAATCTAAAACCTACTAATTTATACTGTGAAATCCAAGGAGGTTTGCAGGAGGTATGATATCATTAGATACTATTGAGATTCTTTGAGTGGTGAGACCTTGAAACATTTCAATGTTGAATGAACAAAAGTAAAATGTATCTATTGTCAGTGCAGAAATGACTTGACTTCTACAGGACAAAAAAAACTGCAGGAGCAACATTAGCCCTCTCAAGACTGATTTAAGACACCTAGAGTAGCAAATGTAGGAGGAGGAGGTGTCTGACGGTTTGGGTTGATTGGCTGCGGTTACGTGATGTTTTTTAATTCGGAATTATTAATTAGGAATTAAATAATTCCGAATTAAACTATTTTCCTTCGAGTTTACATGAAAATAGTTATTCCGAATTAAGGTTTACATTGAAAACTCGTTTGTGCGGCTATATCCAACTCCGCTTTAGGTCTGGGGGTTGGGAAGGGTTCTGATTAGATAGGGGGGGCGGATGTCTTTACATTTACTGGAAGAAAACAAACTTAGCAACAACTCGGTTAGCAACAACATTTCACTTATTTTTGACCTGGGTGGCGTCTCTATCTGCGAAACCTCCTTCATTTAACCTGGCCGCTTTGAAAAGCTCACAATTTTTATGTTTCCTGCCATCTGTTCTTTTAATTATTTCCAGTTCCTCCAAGCTATTTATTAAATAAATCGTCTCTGCTCTTGAACACCGTTTACTGCGTGCTGCCGTTTTGAAAACAAGCCCAGTGCGGGATATAAGCGTCATCGCGACAGACGGGCAAGAGAACGAGCATGCGCAGAAAGACGGGAATTAATTTAAAGAGGAATGAGTGTATACATAAACCAGCCACTTACTTCGGAATTAAGTTTAATTCGGAATTGACATTTTCATATGGAATTAAGTGTTTACATGGTAACTTTTATTCGGCTTTAACTTTAATTCTGAATTAAAGAGGAATTAAACTTCCCATGTAAACGCACCCATTGTGTCACCATGACCAGAATAACCAACCGGCTCAGTTTCTCAACTTTTAATGGAAGGCTCGGGTCAGGTAATGTAGCTGTAAGTTGGTTGCTAACCTTGAAGAATACCCAAAAGGGGAAAATATATAGAGCCCGATTCTCCCGCCCACGTAAGAACTACGCATGGTCAGTTGTGCTAAATGGACTGCACTTATGTAGCATTTTCTCCACATCATCAAGGTGCTCTCAAAGCGCTTTCCACTGGCCTCTCATTCACCCAGTCACACACCAGTGGCTGGTTGCCATGCAAGCCTCTAAATATCTGGGAGATTTTAGCTTATTTATAAATGAGGTAAAATATCCAGAGTTTCCAATATATTTAGAGGACATAAGGTAGGAAAAAGTGTAGATTTGAGGAAAACATAGTGAAATAGGCCCTTATTTTCTTTTGACCTTGGTAGGGGCAAAATTTCAAGCAATCATCAAGTGTTATACATTTCTGGAAAGAGTTTTTAAAGTGTAACAACATGGTACTGGTACAGGAAGGTTATTGATGATTTAAAATAAAATAAAAAAACTAACATTATCACTCAATGCTACTTGTAAGAAGATGTAATGGAAGGTATGACTGCAAACACTGAACAAAAGGTAACTTTTATTCACGGTGATTATAATATAAATTTTCAAAATCCTTTTTACTGATGCAATGTGTAATAGGAGTTTATATCCTCCCATTACTAAACCGAGTAGAATCACATCACACTCATCAACACTAATAGAAAATATACTTACTAATTATTTAATAGATAATATAGAAAGTGGATTATTAATAAATAATATTGGTGACATTTGCCAGTGTTTGTAATCTACAGTTGTGATTTTAAATTGATTGAGTATCGCAAAATTATTATGCAAAGCAGGTTAAGAACGGAGGACACTTTAAACAGGTTCAGAAATGAATTATCATCACACGACTGGAGAAATGTCTACAAAGCAGTAGATGTTGATACTGCTTATGATTCTTTTCTGCACACCTTTCTACTGTTATATGAAAGAAGCTGCCCAATGCAGCAAAACGTAAAAAGACCAAACAAGCCTTGGATTATGAGGGGTTCGCTTAACACCTGCAAAAAAAGGACACCCTGTACAGAAATTTAGAAAACATAAAAGTAAAGAAAGAGAAAGTATAAAAAAAAACTGACAGAATTAGGAAATTTAAAAAGGATTACAATAATAAAATACTGGGAAAAAAAAATAATATGAAGGGTACATGAAATATAATAAACTAAATTATAAGAAATAAAACAACTAGGTCTGGCTTTCCAGACGAATTTATAGATCATAAGTCGATTGATAAGAAAAAAAAAGTGGTGGAAGGCTTCAAGAAATGTTTTGTTAATGTGAAGCCTAAACTGGCAGAGGAGATAAATCGGCCACAAGGGGGTGGAGTTTCACATTATTTTGGACAACAAAATCCAAATACTTTCTTTGTGAGACACACAGATAAAAATGAAACAATTGACACAGTGAACAAGTTTAAGAATAAAACATCAACAGATTGGAATGTTATTGACAGGACTTTAATGAAACTAGTAATTATAGCAATAGAGACCCTTTACTGCATATATGTAACCTTTCATTCCAGCTGAGTTCCTTTCCCACTAAAATGAAAATCACAAAAGTGATACCAATCAGAGCATGTGAGCGGAGTGGAGCGGCGAGAATTTCCGCTCCTCGCTCACAAAGGTTTTCATCGCTCCGCTCTTCCCTCAAAGTCGCAAAACGCCGCTCCACCCATAACCGCTCAGCGCTCCAGTAACACTGCACCCCGCTCCGCTCCAAGCTCCGCTCCAAAAATGTTTGCATGCATATAAAATGTACATGTTTACCTGAAGCCTTAGATCTAATCAGAGCTGGATGAGCGAGAGAGAGAAAGAGAGACTCAACAAAGTTACGTTCTTACAGCCAGTCACGGAGAGAGAGGAACAGTTACGCAGAGCCGACATACGTTTTAAAGTCCAAAAAACAGATATTTACTGACAAGAAAAAATAAGAAAATAATTTCACCTAACGGAATTAGCTGGTTCAATACACTTTTGTTTATTAACCTTTCCCGAAACAATTTTTCATTCACTGTTCTCCTCCTATTTTTATACTTTCAATGTCTAAAAGAACTAAAGAAGAACAACAATATTTTCAGAATATAAAATATTTATTTTAAACAACACTTTTTAAACAACACTTAAACAAAGATCTTAAGGTGCAAAACACTCAAATTAAATAAATATGACATAAATGAACGTTCTGTTTGCAGGCTTAGTTAACAATAAGGCTAAAAACCGAACAAAATGTGCCTTTTAACGTGCCTAAATCTAAGCCTGCATTAACTGAGCTGGATCGGGACATTTTTCTTAAAGTTCTTTTGAGTTTACTTTCAAAAATACCAGTTTGGCCAAAGTCGGGGGCTTCAGACTCATGCGGTGGTTTGTGGAGAGGAGACCAGCAGCAGAAAACACCCTCTCGACACTGGCAGAGCCACTTGGGATGCTGAATACAGTGCGTGCTACTTTTGCCAAGCGGGGGAAAGATTTGGTGTTTTCTTTCCAAAACTGAATAACCTCTGCGTCGGGGTTCTGCCTGGGGGATGAGAGGTACATTTCAACTTCAGCTTTTGCATCTCCAGGTGTGCGCTGCTGCTCACTGAAGTATGATCCAAATAGGCGAGGCTTTTTCACTCGGTTTCAGGATGGAGGACGGCTGCAGACAGGGTGTCGGGCTCAGGTGTGTCCCGTTTACTGGTTTCTTCGATAAGGAGCTCACGTATTTCTCCGAGTTTATTGCACACTGACTCATCTCTGATGATCCATTCTGCCTTGAAACGGCGATCTAAGACTGATGCTAAAATTAAATGTTTGTCAGTGTAGTATCCTCCGTAGCGAGTTGACAGGTTGTTGGCCAGTGTTTCACCAAAAGCAGCGATGCCCATCGGATGTGTACCATCACTGGTGAGGAGGGACTTGATTTCTGTCACAGCAGGAAGAATCATTCCAAGATTTCCCATTTCCTTCTGCAGTTTTTCTGTTAGGTCTGCCAGCGGTGCCAGCACACTGGCAAGATGTGTCAGCTGACGCACCTCATTTAATGTTAGCTGAGCAACATTAGTCTTTAATTTGTTTTGCCACAGCGGATCTTTCTGAAACAAACGGAGAACAGACTCAATCATCCGCAGTTGGCTGCTCCATCGGGTGGCACAAGCAACTGTAGGGCGCACACCTAACTGGTCGGTTTCCTCCGTGTTCAGGGTGCTTTTGCGCACACTTTTAACCAGGTTTCCTACTTTCAGTAGGATCCTGTTGATGCTGTCATGTTCGTTAATTGCATCTTTGATCGCCAGCTGAAGCATGTGAATGGGGCATCTCAGATGTAGCTTTGGCACGGTGAAGTAGAGATTCATCATTGTTTCCACATTTGTTGTTATTTCCTCAACTTCGACCTGCGCAAGTGCCGGTGCGCTTTCATCCTCCTCCTCTTCCCGTTTTACGCTGCTGTCGTCGGTGGCACCGGTCACCTCAACCCCCGCGGCCTCCTCAGTGGCAGGGAGAAGGTTGAATGCCTTAACCATGTTGCTGGCACTGTCAGTAACAACTCTGATTACACGTTGGTCCACTTTCCAGTGTTTCAGCACATTTTCATACGTTTTATATATGTGATCTGCTGTGTGGTGTCCCTGGATGTGTTCACAGCCCAACAAAACTGTGTGTCCCTGGAAAGTTTCATCAATGAAATTGGCCACGATACCAAGAAAGCTATGCCCTCTTCTGCTGGTCCAAATGTCCGTCGATATGACGAACCCCTGGCCTTTGCGTAGCAGGTCGGCAAGCTTCGTCTCCATGTTTTCTAACGCATCTGGCATCAGTGTGTCCCGCACAGTATTGTAGCAGGGGGGGCTGTAGCCGGGTTGAGCTGCACTGGCAAACTGTCGCATCCCTTCACATTCTCCCTTACTTAAGGGCTCATAGTCCATGTAAATCATTTTGAAAAAGGCTTCGTCCAGTTCTCTTTTTCTACTGCGGGATATGGTTTGGACTTTTCCGGCAGTGAAGAAACCTTTGAACGCAGCGCTCCTTTTCTCTTGCTGCTGCTGCTGTGTCTCTCTGTCTGTCAAATACAGATTTACAGACGGCCCGAGTTAGTCTAGATATAGTGATTTGCTCATTTGAATGACAATACGAACCTGTTTTAGCTAATAAAAAACATAGCCCTATTTAATTCATTTAAGTTACAATAAAGGTATTCTAATTAAAAATGCTCACTTTTTTCTTTCTTGCCAGTGTGCTCACGGAGCACTCTATCGTGTTTGCGGGAGAGGTGTCTTTTTAGATTCCACATGGAATCTTTGCTCACAGACACAACTTTGTTACATTCTCTTTCTTTCTCTGTACCATCATCATCATCTTTTATTTTGACAGGAATTGTGCACCTGTATGACCTATCGGCCTCTTTCTTGAAATATTTTGCGAACTCCATCTTAGGCAACTCTCTGTAGTATAATTGAAGTAAACACGATGCATTCTGGGATATGTTTGGTCACGCATCGGGGTCGTGATATGAGGGGTAACGGAGCGAAACTGGAGCGGGATGACGCCCCGCTCCACCCGAATCATCCTAGAAAAAAAACTCCCACTCTGCGCTCCTTTCAAAATTTGTCCGCTCCGCTCCTCGCTCGCTCACGCTCTGCTCCACTCACATGCTCTGATACCAATATATAAGGCAGGTGAGAAAAATCTATTTAACAATTAGAGGCCAGTTTCACTCTTCTCCCAGTTTTCAAAGATAATGGTGAAAAATATTTGCTACACGGTTGGACAGTTTCATTGACAAACACGCATTGCTCATTGATAGTCAACCATGGATTCAGAACAAATCATTCTACATCACTGGCATTATTGGATCTGGTAGAAGATTTGACAAAACACAATTTGTTTGCCCATGCTATTCTCCTAAAGTGACAAAAAAAAAAGCAGTTACTACACAACCTGCCACATCATATGATACTTCCATACTGGGAAACAGTACACATACAGAATACATCCATGGCATATTTTATTATACACATATGTGACAATGTACGTAGAGCCTTTATTTGGTCAATAACATTACATTCTTTGTGATTCATAGTCATTGACGTTCTTTGTAATTCATAGTCATTCCCAAGGCGCCATGACCAGCTGTGGTTGAGATCCAGCTGCCTGTGATTATACACCTGACCAGTAGGTGGTGTCATGTGCAGATGAAGCTTCTAGTAATGAACCCTTTCTTGAACTGATTGGCTCCAGTGGTTCGATGCCTCATGAGGCTTCATCTCACCATCACTACAGGATACCCATCTGCTGCAACGTACAGGAAATTTCATCGTGAGTCAAACTGCTGCTGAATAAGTTCTTGATCAAATGCTACCTGCAAATGCCATGCTACCTGAACTACCGCACATAAAGCCACTTCCGGGTCACGTAAACCGGACCAATTACATTTTAAAAACAAATTTTGTCCTGATGCCTGTTTTTTCATTTCGTATTCTTGATCCAAGTCTAAAATTAAAATATGAAAAGCCAGGCATTTTTTAATTTTTTGTGTGTGAGATTAAAAAACAAAATAAAATGTCCCTTTTTCATTTTTTAATTTTTGATTAACAATTGAAAATGGAAAGAACGAATGATACACAGATTATTCAATCACTACATTTATACAGAGCCTTAAAATTATTTTGGAAGGTGAGAGCATTTTTGGAACTAGAAAAATTGCATTTCCTGCAAAAATTCAGGCGTGAATGCATTAAGCTGAATTTTGACCTGAACTCTGCTCAAAAGTAAAAAAAATACATTTGAAGAGCAAACATTTTATAAAGAATTTGAACAACTGAATACTCTTTGAACACAGAATAATTCAGCCAAAGGTCTCAGGACAATGTATTGAAAAGGTAAAACATGGTAACCATAGCAAAGAGAGCAACATGCTGAATGACACTGGGGTAGGAGAATGGAAAATACACCAAAATTGCAAAATGGTAATGAAAAACAATTCCAAAAATGTATTAAAGTAAGGCATAACATTTAAAAGCGTAAAGATTTTTAAAAAGCATAAATCAGAGCGTAAATCTTCAGAAAGAGTTTACCTTTTTGATAGAACTGTTGAAACTGCACAAATAACCCTTATTTTTAAAATGCACAGGAGAAATCAGAAAAATAATTGGAATGAGTTCAACATAAAATTGTTATATTTGAAGAATCTTAAAACTTATTCAAGTTTTTCACATCGTTTAAGTGGAATGTCTAAACAGCTTCAGCATCAGGCTGAGACATCAGTGCCAGAACTGATGCATTTCCCTACTGGAGCTGTCCAGGCCTGAAAACAATAATGCTCTGTCCAGTGCTGACATCAATGCGTCATTGTCAACTGCTTTTATCATGAAAAATGAGAAAATTCACATTTCCTGTTTAACTAACTTGACTCCTTCTGAACTGAAGTGTGATTTGCTAAAGAATTTCAACCATTAGCAGAAACATTTGAACAGATGAAAGCCCAACATGAATACTGACGGTTTGCTCTTGAAAAAAACAGACAGAAAACTTCCCTATACATAATAACAAATAATTTAATTTTATAAAAACAACCCAAGTATTGTTAAGACTGAAGAATCAGTCTAGTAGAAATTCAAATAAATAAATAGGTTAGACCAATAATATGGATTATACAACAGGAGTTAAATTAATGAAAATAAACTTTAACGGTACAATAACAGTTGGTTTAAAACAGAGAAACTGATGGCAAAGTTTATACAAAAAAAAGATTAAAAACAAATATTACCAATATTCTTCAAAATGAGACTATTAAACTCTCTAGTAACAGTGTGAAAATTTAAAACAAAAATAAATTAAACTACACTTTGGTAAAAGGGGTAATGTCTTTGATATCCTAATATTTAAAATGACATTGATATTTTTTAAAACTGTGTGTTGTTGATCAAACAGACAAAACAAAAAAAAACAACAACTTAGTTTTGGGGTTTCTAAACCAAAGAAACATTTTCTTAGTAAAGTTGTTTGATTTGATAAATGTGAACAGTACAGATGTACAGTAATTGTACAGTACATTTAATGTCAACACTAATGAAATCATGGTTTCAGTTAGACTGAGGACATCTGTCCAGATGTGGAAAACCCAACTGTAATTACTACTATTTTGAAATCAGGTTCTATCGTCTTTCTGTTCTATTTATCAAATCAACATCAGTGTTATGATCCTCATCAATAAATATATGCAAAGTTATAAAAATTGAAGTATAAAACAAAATTAAGTTTTAAAAACTGACTTTGATCATCAGTGTTTGCCTGTGACTTTGGTTTCTGATATAATCGATCTGATGTGTTTATGGTGACAAACACTTGAAGAACAGATACTAAATGAATAAATGAAAATGTCCTAATCTAAATCTAAACCTACGTTGGATTGGAGATCATGTTATCAGGACCAGCTGAACAGAATCTGTCCTAACATGTCTGGATATCAGGACATTGATCAAATATTTCAATGGTTTTCCAATAATTCTGAGTGAATAAGGTCCAGATTCATGGGTGAATTCATGTCCAATAATGAAACTTAAACACTTGACTGGACAATCTGTATCCAGTCAAGTAAAAATCTGTAACTTTGTCTGATCTTTTGTAGCTATGAAAAGTTCACCTTTCACAAACACAGTAAATGAAATCAGCTGACTGAGTATCAAAGCTTCCTGAATATCACACGTCAAGTCTTAGAAGAACATGTCCATGTGAGTCCTGCCTTAAACCACTGATAGTTACTACTGAACTAGTCCTCTCTGGATCACATTAACCAGCATGGAACAGGACTAATGAAGGTTTCTCTGTGGAGAACAACTTCACTGATCATTTCTACAGAGAGCAGATCAGAGGGAAGATGATAGACAGAAATCAGATGAATCAATAATGGACCATCCTGAAAACAAAGGTGGTTCTAGAGAGTTGGAGAGCACAAATGGACCAGAGCTTTGAAATGATGTGTTATTTCTAGTCTGTGGTTGTTTGGTGCTGCTGGTCTGGACTCAGAGGAGCTCAGTGTCAGTGTGAAGATGAAAGTGTGTTCACCATGTGAGCGTCTTCATTTCCAGCTGATGAGCTGCTGCTCAGTGTTGGAGTCCAGACCTGAAAGAGAGCAGATGCTGCTGTTCTGAAACTGCTTCAGCTGCTTGTTGATGATCAAAGGTGGATCTCCTCTGAAGGAACTAAAATAGTCCAACTGTTACCTTTCAGCCTGAGTTGGAGGCTCTGATCCAAAGTCAGAGTGAGAAGATGACTGCTGTGTTTCCCTGCAGCACCACCTGATCACTGCTTAGAGGACGGACCGTAGTTAGTCTCTACGGAGTGGACACCCATGACGTTCAGACACCAACATGGAGCTGCTCTTGAGAAAACAAGACCAGACTAATGTAGTGATGCACCCACAGAAGCTGAAGCTTCCATGATCAGTCAGATTCAGATACGTTCAACAGTGCTGCAGGAAACTCAACCATCTCCTGTGCAGTGGAACTTCACTCCCAGTTGTTGTGGAGGAGTTGATGAGAGCTGTCAGTTCAGGACTGAAGGTCTCAGCTGTGGAGAACAGTAGGACCTGCAGGAAGACCATCTGAGTGCTGATGAACCTGGACTCTGGCAGGAGGAGCTGATGTGGAGCATATCTCTGTGAGCTGCCGCAGGTGTGGTCTGGTCTGGACTGATGATTGATCAGGATGGTGGGGAAGTGTTGGAGGCTGCTGCTGGAGTGAGAGAAGCTGGAGGTTGTTCTCATAGGAGAACATGTCTGCTGTCCAGAGGAAACACACCTGAACTTTGTTCAGGTGTGTTTTAATTTAAACTTAATTTCCCTTTGGGTATTAATAAATAAGGTATTTGTTAATTATTTTAAACTTAAATGTCAAATGTCTGTATAAAATAATTCTCCCTTCTCTGATAAGAGCTCTGATGAAGTCACTGTTACTGGATTGTGATGTCTGTGCAATTACTGTCCTTTTAACAGAAAGTAGAGGAGACGTATGCTGGCGTCCACATCACTGGTGTTCTGGAGGCAGAAGACGAATGGACAGAAATAATACTAGACTCAGGAGAAACCTTGATGACAATGGAGTGATGTCTAATATGCATGAATTTATTTTGACTTTTACTACATAAATGAATAACACTTTCAGAGTGCAAATTTCACCTCACAAAAACACATAGGGCATTAGATCCAAACGTGAAAGACATAAGTACTTACCAAGCGAGCCAAGAAACAGGTCCATCTTGTTCCAAAACTGCATTGCGTGCCAGTGTGACTTTAGAGGATATCACGAGAACATACAGATTATATAACCGTGACTGACCTCGCCAAAAAAAACTGTTGATAAAAAGAAAGTAAAACTTATTACATATTTCAATATTTTTGCATTTAAAAACGGGACAATTTTCCAATACAGGTATCCTGCTTATATTTTGTAAGTTGTAAGGACCAATTAGATCACATGACCCTGCGCCGCTCCTCATATATATGGGCGTATATGCACACACTAAACGTGTAGTCGCGCTTATGTTACAAAGAGTTGTCCCGTGTGAGTCAGACAGAGGAGAGCAAAGACGAAGACGAAGAAAGAAAAGAAGGTAAAGGATATTTAAAAAAAAAAAAAAAAAAAAAAATCAAAGGTAAGTTTTACTTTTGTTAATTGTACATTAATAAAATTAACTGACTTTAAATATTTATGGTCAAAGCTAATGTAAATCTCATACATTTCTTTGTCCAGAGTAATTTACTTTTTTCTAAATTAACCTAAAAAAGACTTAAATGTTTTAGTTTGACTAGTAGTCATCATTTTGAAGTCTCATATCCTCTGAAATACGTATTTTACATGTACTTTACAAATTTTGTTTTATTTTTCGAAGATAGTTGGTTTAAAATACATGACTGTATTAATTTTTTAACAAAGTTCTAGTTTAAGTGTATGCCCGCAGTCAATAGTGTTCAGCCAACTGCAAACCATTGTGATAGTCGCTGGCCAATAACCGAGCCCCGGCAATGGAGGGCGCTGATAGTGGAGTAGCTGAGCCTTAGCAATCGATGACGCCGGTAGTAACGTACGTCTAAACAGACAGTAGCCAATCACACGCGCTCAGTAACCGATGATGCCGGTAGTAGCGGTACTCCTGGCAACAGACAGTAGCCAATCACACGCGCTAAGGAATCGATGACGCCGGTAGTAACGGTACGCCTAAACAGACAGTAGCCAATCACACGTGCTCAGCAACCGATGATGCCGGTAGTAGCAAACTATGACGTTAGAAGTGGTAAGCTTGTGGGCCGCCCCGGTAGCGCAATGGTTAGGGCAGGCGGCCCATATACAGAGGCTACAGTCCTCATGCGGCTGGTCGCAAGTTCAACTCCCGGCTCGTCGACCCTTTGCCGCGTGTCTTCCACGTTCTCTCTGCCCCCCTTCCTGTCTTTCTCTCTACTGTGAATAAAGGCCACTAGCGCCAAAAAAAAAAGTGGTAAGCTTGCAATAATTGGTCCATGAGGCATTTATTTATATTTTTTTTCCTCATATAATTTACATTTCTCTCTTGTCTTTGTAATTTGATTGTCTCATTCATATCTGTAAGTTGTTCTTGATCTTGCATTGTTTTATTGTATACACTGAAGTTGAAAATTAATAAAAGGGAAAAAAAAGTCCATGGGGCAGAGACAGACCAACTATTATCCAGTATGCAAGCAAGCATATATACATGCATAACTTATATTATGTTACAGTTCTTTGGAGGCTTAAAAGTTGAATGCTGTGTAGAGTAAAGACAACTGAATTTCTGAATTAAATGTATTGATTAAAATTTTGAGTTGAGTTTGAATTAATAGAAATTATAACAGTACTAATAATATTATAACACATGTTCATTATAGTTGTGTTAAAGATGTTTTGTATGTGTTTTTGAATTTTAATATATTTTTATTCTACCTTTTCAGAATGGCTCTCCCCAAACTTGTGAGGACAAAGCAAGACAGCCCATACTTCAGGCCCACTCCTCTTAACATTTGCATAATAAAACTAAAAAAAAAAAAAAAAAAAAAAAAAAAAAAAAAAAAATCAATCTAAAGTCATTGCTTGGGATTTCGTGGAAAGTAGAGTTCGGGCAGCCACGACTAAGACAGATAAAATTGCAGCAATAACTATATATGAGGAGTTTTCTAAAAATTTAAAGGAGGGCCTCTCTTATATAATTAAGGGACACGACTTGAGGGGATCATCACCCCCTTACACTGTCAACATCAACAAAAGCACAAACTTCTTCAGAGCATCAAATCTTGAGATACCCGAAGAACTGCGTGCAAAAGCTGAGGAACTTCTGGACCCACCGTCTCCTTTGACACTTCTAAGGGACTGCCATGGTATTCAGGGCCTAATGAGTGTGGAGGGGAAGGTCATTGAGGTCAGTATTGTGTCATAATCACAACAAATATTTCACACACCAGCTGATTTTATGTAGTCTGAAGTCTTTATTTAGTAAACCTGATAATCCTCTCACAAATCTCTTCTACTCAGTGATTTTCAGAAATTCAGTCGGTTTTTTCATTATTTTAGAGTCTTTATAATAATTGTAAAATAGGTTAAAGTATTTCTAAAGCGAGAGTAATAGATTTCTATCTTGTTTCGGTCTTATTCTTTAGGTTCTTGCAGTTAAAAAGGTGAGGGTAACCAGAGACTACATCCCTATGCACTCCATGAAGCTGCAACAGGTAAAGCAATTAACTAAGCATTAAATTTTCTCAACTGATAGTTAAAGTACAGACAGATATTGTTGTGATATAACACACTACTTACATACTTTCTATTTTAATCAGTATAAAAAAATACTAGGACTGGGCAAGTTAACGCATTCATTTATTAACGCTGACATTTATTTTATCGCGCATTAACGCATGTCGCTCACATGCTTTTGTTTTGAAAAGTCTGTTACTGCCTGCTGTGGAACCGGAAAACAGTAAACAGAGAACGGTAAAAATCGCAAACTTTACAGTTCGGGTAGCAACTCAGGTAGCAATATTAACAATTCTGTCTAAAAAAAAAAAAAAAAAAAAATCTAGACTGCAACAAAACTTTGGCATCATCCATGTTCCATCAGATCTGCTCCATGTGTTCACTGTCCTGCTGTTCTCTCACTGGTTACTGCAGTGCAGCTCCATCTAGTGGCACAGATGTGTAATGACAACAGAAAGTCCAGTCCTCTATTATAAAACAAATTCAGTTCTGTGGCCCGTTTTTTAATTTCGTATTTCTGATCCAAGTCTAAAATTGAAATATAAAAAAAAAAAAAAAAAAAAAAAAAAAAAAAAAGTCTTTTTTTTCCCCATTTTTTGTGTTAGATTAAAAAATGAAAAATGTAATAAAATGTCACTTTTACATTTTTTTTTTTTTTGATTGACAATTGAAAATGGAAAGAATGAATGATACATGGATTGATAAAGTTACTGAACTTTAACATGGACATTTTTATTTAAAAATTCTCCCAGATGGAGGATTCAACAGAAACAAGGTTATTTGTAACAACTGACAAGTTGAACTCCTTGTTAAAAGTTTCTGCTGTTACCTCAGAAATTACCTGTTTTAATGTTCTGATTGTGCTGAGACACAATCATTTTGTTGGATTTTTTTTGTAGCCTTTTTTTTTTTTAAATTTTTTTATAAAAACAGGATGACATTAATGTCCTGGCAGTGGCAATAAACGTTATTTTTATTTGACATTTTTTAAGCTGAGATTTACACTAAATATGTGTTTCTGGCAAGTGCTGATGTTAAAATTGTTTGAACAACAAATGTTATGACACTTTAGTTCATATGGCAGCAGAACATTTCAATAAAAGTTCATTTTACACTACTTTTGAATTCATTATTTGATTTTGCATATATGATGTGATTAAATCAGGGAAATAATGTGATTAAAAATTGTAATCATTGCCCAGCCCTAAAAAATACTTTAATTTCCTTATCTTTAACAGGACTCATTCATGATGAATCTATGTTTATGGAGGGAGGCTGCTGTTGCTGATTTCAACGTGGGTGACAACATCTACATGAGCCATCTAAAGGTCACCAAATCAGTGTATGGCCTTCAGCTGTCCTCAACGTTATACATCAATGAAGGTAATTTGAGGTCAAAGAATGAATTCCAGAAATGCAGAAATCAAAAATGCTTCACTGGTTTAAAATGTTTTCTTTATAAAATTACGGTGTAAAGTTAAAGAAAATGAATATCTTGGATATTAGAACTTATTCATAAATAAGTTCTAATATCCATAATTTCCAAGATATTTAAATATATAAGGATATAAGGTAGGCAAAAATGTAGATTTGAGGAAAAAAAAAAATAGTAAAATAGGTCTTTATTTTCTTTTGACCTTGGTAGTGGCAAAATGTAAAGCAATCATCAAGAGTTGGAAAGGGTTTTTGAAGTGTGACAACATGGTATTGGTACAGGAAGGTTATTCATGATTTAAAAAAAAAAGAAAGAAAAAGAAAAATTATCACCCAATGCTTTAAGTTACAGTCAAATTCTTTTTATATTTTGCATCAGCGGAAAACACTTAATAGGGAGAAAAACAAAATCAGCTGAGTCTCCAAGGGCAGGACTACCCCACTGATTACTATTCATGCACATGAATTGGGGAGGAGCCAAACACTGGCAACCACTACACACCACTGAGGCACAGCAACAACACACCACTTAAATTCTTAAGACCAGCTCTCACAGCAAGCTAGGACACTGCAAACCCCCCCAGGTGTCACGAAGGTAGGCAGAGGGCAGCACCCAACCTTTAAACTCCTCCTATTCTCCCTGATTCCCCCCAAACAGGATTCCCTGCTGGCTGTGGCTAAAAACTCTTAAAATCACTCAACCATTCACTACTCTCTCTCTCTCACACACACACACACACACACACACACACACACACACACACAGTAAAAGGAGTTTAAAAGACACTTAGCTTCCCAGAGGCTCGAGCCTCCCCCAGGGTCTGAGCTTAGCGCTGGTCTGGCACAAAGAAGTCTCTTTCTAGTTTGCCGGCCCAGTGCAGCGAGGTCTCCGATTGCGGCTGGAAAACCTCTTCCACAGCTGGAGAGTGAATAATAGCTCCTAGATGGACCCCACTAACTTACTTCTAGCCCTGCCTGCGCAGCAGCCTTGCCCTACAGCCCCACTGACTGTCTTCCCCGCCGGCAGCCCTAACCAGCTGCAATCGGCACCCTCCCCGCAGAATTAGTTGAACCCAAAACAGTTCGCTTGGCTGGGCTAAGCCCAATAGCAATCACCAAGCTCCTCTCCAGTCGCCCCGTTCCACACTAACTGAGCTCTTTTCAAGGCTCACCTCTTGCCACACAGGTGCTGCCACTCAGGCAATCAGTGCTCTGCAGCAGCGCTACTGCTCCTCTCCTCCCCATGAACCCACCAAACTTCACTACAATACCATGGAAACTATGGATTAAGTTTTGGACATTATCTAAGCCTGTCAAATGCGAACTAAAATTTTAGAACAACAACATTTCTTACTCCAGGTTTTTGGGGTGCTGAATTTCACCTGAAGCACCCCTAAAAAAGGGCTAGCCTCACCCATGAGCAGAGTGACAATCTTTTAACTTTTAAAGATGACCAGATTAGTTTTGCAGATGAAGTGTGTATACAGTGTATAAAGTCACACATTAATTTCCCTTTGGGTATTAATAAATAAGGTATTTGTTAATTTAAACTTAAATGACAAATGTCTGTATAAAATAATTCTCCCTTCTCTGTTAAGAGCCCTGATGAAGTCCCCGTTACTTGATTGTGATGCCTGTGCATTTACTGTCCTCTTAACAGAAAGCAGAGAAGACGTATGCTGGCGTCCACATCGCTGGTGTTCTGGAGGCAGAAGACGAATGGACGGAAATAATACTGGACTCAGGAGAAACCTTGATGATTAAGAAGTCACTGTGGGAACCATTTAATGAAGAGTTACCTAACGATCAAGTGCATGTGAATATGACTGTGGCAGGGAAGAAAGTCATACACATTGAAAGAGCAGGGGCAGAATTATAAACACAAGCTATATGTTGCTGTAAATATGTTACAGAAAACTAAGTTTGATGTATGTTTAGTCATTCATTAGAATGGAACAACATTCCAGGTCTTCACAGGACCATTAACGACCCATTCATTAGAATCAGGTGTGCTGAAGCAGGGAAACTTCTAAGACCTGCAGGACAGTGGCCCTCGAGGACTCGAATTGCCCACCCCTGATATAGTGTGTTTCTAAATACCCAAAGTCGCCTTAAAAAAAGACAAGAGACAGTTTGTTAGGGTGAGTGGGAGGCAAGAAGCAATACCTGGGTACAAAGTCATATTTCAAATGAAATCTTTTGATTACATTATGTTGGTTTCAGGGGAGTGATATTCACTGTTACTGTTAATAGCTAGGTGAACTGGGCTATGTTGAGGTGAATGAGGAATAGGAATGTGATTTTTAAGAAACAGCCATAAGATGATGCCAATAAGATTGAGTAGTTGTCATCTGACATCACAAAGTGACTACAACCAAGCACTCACATTCACCACAGTTCTTGGATTGACTACCATTTTTGTCACCAGCATGTAATGTCATGACAGTTTACGTCTATCAGCAGACTATCCATTTAAAACATGTAATTAATGGCCATTTCTGAACTATGACACATATAGTCTCAATCTCTCTGTAAAAAAACTTAACTAGCCTGGGGTCATTATGCTATTACACACTGACTCAACATGTACCATCATCCGCTAGACCCTGAGTTACATTGGACAAGCTACTGGCCCTGTTCTGTGGCCCACATTAAAGGTTTTGGGGCCTACATAAAGAAGATTCCTGTTAGGATGTTCATCTGTGTTGATATGTTATAGAGCATGTTCATTACAGTTAATGTTTAGCACACATCTAGGGGCTTCTGTTGGTGCAGTACTGAGACCTCAAGTTAAAATTATTGATGCTGGGGTAGGCTCCAGCCCCCCCGCGACCCCGTGTATGACAAGCAGTAGAAAATGGATGGATGGATGGATGATACATGCTAAAACGAGTTGCTAACCTGAACTGGAAATGGGAGAAGTGGGATTTCCACTACAGGCCAAGGTGGAAGGGAGGTGTAGCACCCAGTTAAAGAGCCCGAGCATGAATTTTATTGGCAGTCTGTCAAAAACAAAATGTCCCACACAGAGGCTAAGTTTAAGAACCAGTAAAATGCATAATAAATGAAGCTCCGATATTGAATCACATGAATCTACGTTCATTTGGTCACAGTACAGTGAAATGGATCATCTAAGCTTGTTTTGGGTGGGGGCCTTACTAGTCAGGAGGGAACCATGGCATTTATCAGGATGT
Source organism: Hirundichthys speculiger (assembly GCA_018398805.1). Taxonomy (NCBI): domain Eukaryota; kingdom Metazoa; phylum Chordata; class Actinopteri; order Beloniformes; family Exocoetidae; genus Hirundichthys; species Hirundichthys speculiger. The sequence continues at coordinate 25,390 of JAGFBZ010000020.1, forward strand.
GTCCCGAAACAAGACAGTTATGCAAAGAAACACCTCTGCTCATGAAAGAAAGATTCCTATCCCATGTGACGTGCAAATGACTTGTCAGACTATAGACTATAAGTACTACAGCACAATGTTTCAGCTTAAAGCCTTTTCTCAAGTCATTGTGTGAAGCAGAAGGATACAATTTTGAATCCTATACTGTCCCCTTGGCACAGTACAATATGAGAAGAGTTTTTTTGTACTCATACTCTTCACGCAGTACCAGCCTCAATTGTTGTTTCTCTAATTACATTGTTGAAGTATAGAGTCCTATGTATTTTACAACCAATTAATCAAATCTGTGGGGTGGTGTTACCCAGCTTTAGATGTAAGTTCACTTGAATCAAGACATGATTCTGACTCAGACATAATACAGATAAGACACAATCTAACAATAAGCAGAGGCCATCAGTATGATTTGTCATCTGACTATATTAATCACACCAACTGCCACAGTCAATCAAGAGTCAGATCAAGAGATGTCAGTACAGTCAGGAGTGCAGAAGGGTTACTATGTTATTAACATATCACTGTCCACAACACAGCATGAAATAAAGCCTGTTTGAAGATAGTTGATGTTACACACATAATACAATGTCAACTATCATGTAATGCATTACAACAAAAGTTTTGTTAAATAGTTCGAGAACGGTAATCTCCACACTCAATTAAATTATATTTGCATGCATTGATGTGTGAGGAGGTGTGTGCTCTGTGGCTGTCTCATGCCAAGGGGTCCATGTGTAATGGTGTGATGTTGTTGCGCTATATTATGAACAGGAAGTGGAAGCGCACTTTTATTTTGAAAGACAGCACTTTTTCTGTCAGTTATTCTTTTTTTTTTCTCTTCATTCCTTCGAATGTTATTAATGTTATAAAGAATTGTGTGTTTAAATATGTTCATTGTTATGTTTGAAATGCTGTAAAATCCTGTGGAAAGGTCCGAATAATACCGGAAGTAGGCTACATATTTTATTTTGAAGCCGCGTTTATTGTGTTGCGGGGGAATACTTCTTCCTCTTGCTCGGGACTCTTCCAAGAGAGGTACGCATTTCTGCTGCTCCATATATTTTCATGGTTCTTGCTATAAAATTTAAATATTAGTTAGTTTAAAATGTTTGTAAAGCTGTTGTAGTCACAGAAGCACCACGTTAGATATGTTTAATAAAATTTAGTCATAAACTTGCTAGCTGGAGGAGAAGTTGCTGCGGTCCTCGTGCATTGCTGGGTGACTGGGGGTGGCGTTAGTGTTGGTAGAGGCCGCGTGGTGACTGTGTTTTTTTGGTGTTGCAGAGCAGGGAGAGCACATACTCAGGAAAACCCCTGTTTTTGTATGCTCTTCTATAAAATGCAGGTATGTGAGTTTATGCAAGTTTTTGTATTTTTCTTCCTTCAGTTACTGTGATGTAAATCATATTTTATTTATTTTATAACATCTTCCTCTTGCTCAGGACTCTTCCAAGAGAGAGCAGGGAGAGCACATACTCAGGAAAACCCCTGTTTTTGTATGCTCTTCTATAAAATGCAGAGAGAAGATTAAAAACGGTTGAGACCAGCCAGAGTGTGTCTTATTCATCCATCAAAAAAAATAAAAATAAATAAATAAAACACAACGCAGAGTTAGACCCACTACACATGGACTCAGGATCTTGGGATATACGAGGCTGCTTGAGACTAGCGTATCAATATAATTATGGGCTACCCTGCAGAAGAACAAATTAAGCATATGGAATCATGAAGGTGACATAAAAAATGGCATGACTGTGGAGGTTGAATGGAATGTGAAGTGTAAAGTTTAACGCAAAAGACAACCAATGTTACTGCATTAATTCCTAACTGATGCTTTGTGAGCAGATTTGACATTCACGAGAAGACAGATAACAAGCTAGGACCATTAGTATTGTAATGATCTCCATCAGTGAACATTTACGATTTCATGGTTAGCATTCTCAGCAATTAGCCTATTGCTCTTTTGGTTATGATTGATGAATTGCAGCAAAGGGTTATTAGCCTGTATGTACTAATATCCTACAGCCCTGAGGTCTTCCGGGGTCAATTTTTCAAACCTCCAGCTCAGTGCCAGGACAGAGGACAAGGCCTTGTGTGGTGATTAACTATAACACAGTTAGTGTTACGTCTATTTTGAAACTCATTCTAATCATTGGCCTTTTTTTTTTTTTATCTCAAAAAGCCAACCACGTATGAATCCAGTTTCTTATTTTTCTTTGTTTGATCTAGTGTTTTGCTCTTCATCATTTTAAAGTGTTTTGCATTACAAACATGTTTTATTCGTACAGGTCAACACAATAATGAAATGTTAATAAATGTACAAAAAAAGCACTTATACTCTAATACAGAAAGTCACTTGGTATTACACCAGTATTTCTCAAACTTAATATTCATGGTGTTCTGTTAACTCTGAAAGTATGCAAATGGAACCAAGATTCCATTTTTATACAGTCAGAGTTACAGACTTGTAAGGGCAATAGCATGGTTTCAAAATTCATGTCACCCCCCCACGTAGCTAGGTTAAAACGATTAACTTCCGCATGCAGGACGCAAACAGAACGGCGCCTGGAGATGACGTAAAATCATGACGACTCTGATTGGCTAAAGGGACTGTCTGTCAACGCTAATACCCGTCCACGGTGGGGAAACTGCCAGACAGGGCTTTATTCCAGACCATTTTGCAGCATGAATTAAATGAGAAGCAGAAATTGGTCATTTTAACCAGGCAAACTCCTACAGTTATTACCCTGTAAAGACCAACGGAGCTAAACCCAAGAGACAATATAGTAAGTTTCTGTTGTACTGTTAAACATAAAGGAGACGATTCTGACCTCCTTCCATCAAGTTCAAGCAGGGGTTTTGGTAAGCAATGATATGGACACATTAAATAAACGGTTAAATTAATATTTTACCATATGAATGGGGTTCACCTCTCAGAAATAGAATTAGTAGTGGATCTGTAGCACTTTGATGCATGTCAAGCTGGGGTTTTTGAAATTAAAATGTTTGAAAATCACTGATAGAGCAGTAAAAATCTTCCTCTTATGGAGGTGCTTGACATATATTTTGCAGTTGTGGCCCATGGGCTGATAAGTATCCATTTGGGGGTCCTTGACATGGAAAATGTTTATAAACACCGTCCTCCACAAGTATGGAATTTAATTTCATACTTGCGGAAAATCCTACCCGGCTCGGGACTCTGGACTTTTTGCAGTGTAAATGTGGCCCAAGTGTTCTGGTATTTGCAGAGTAAATCTATGGCTACAATCGTCCAGTTATTAAAAATAGATTCATTTGAATAAAGATCAAAGATGGTTCTCAGGAAAAGGAGGATAAAGGTCATACAGAAGACGATCAGAGGCGGTGGTATTAAACTGTCATTTTTGAGAAACAATGTTGCACACCTGTACTCAAGACTGAACTCTGCTGTCCCCGGTCCATCAACGGATAATGTTGTGAATGAAGGGGCTAGCTGCAGCCATGAAGAGACTGTATACAGTAAAGCCAAGACGATAGAGCTGAATGTTTGGGAGTCATTGAAGCCTGAACTGCTACATGTGTCACTGGAATCTGCAGCACCATCATCTAATATTTGCTTCATTTGCAAAGAGCACGCTGAATATAGGTGCTGGGAGTGCAGTCAGACAATCGTCTTCTGCGAAACCTGTGTTAAGGCGACACACAGAAATTCCTTGCATCTTCCTGAAAAATGGATTGTTAGTACCAATTCACAATGTTATATTAAACAATTCTTGAAGTAATCATTTCCTCATCTATTTTGAATACTTGGATAAAGGCTAGGCATAATGGTATGTAATGCAGCCTGTAAGTTAATAGGTTGTACAGTATCACAAGGTTTGATTGATCATAATGGTTTATATTGCACTGTGTGATTAATTTTGTCTAGTTTATGTTGCACTGCGTGATTAATTTTGTCCTGTGCATTGTAATGTGTTTGCCACTTAAACCCCAGCCTCCATATTATGGGAAAATCTATGCAGGTTTGTCAGATTGGCTGTTTTCCATTTGTATCCTTTGTTAACACACAACTTCTCAAAGATTTTCATGTCAAGGAGCCATTTGAAGAGACCCTCATATTATGAAATCAATGTTAATTTAAGTGAGTGTACATTCTCAGTCACTAACCCATCGCTGTTCATTTGGTCCCTGGATAATTCTTTGCTGAGGGACCTCCTGGAAACTCCCTTTAGGAGCCCTGGGGGTCCCTAGAACCCACTTTGAGAACTAATGATATACACTGATGGGAGCGGGAGCAGAGGTAATAAAGACACGATATAATGCAGACAGTTTTGTATATTATTCATTTTATTTTTGCTGGGGGGGGGGGGGGGGGGGGGGGGCAATGGTCACGTGACTGGTATGATCGAATCAATGGAGCCTAATGCATTTGTTTCAATGCAGTGGCTGGCCACAGAATGGTGACAAACCACCTACTGAGCCTTCGTTTCGTTTTCAATAGCAGTAGCTGGGTGAATATACACATAGAAAAGCCATTATCAACCCATAACACGTGACAAATTCCCTTTGAATGTATTGATAGCATTTGAAACAAATGGACGTTGTGGTGGGTGACATGACAGGGCATCTACAGTTTGACGCGGATGGATTGAGGTGACAGTACCACTGTCGGGAGGCGCAAAGCATCATGGGAAGCAAAAGCTCGAGAGAAAAAATTCCTTTTTCCAGTGCAAATCAAAAGTAATAACATAATTGTATGTTATAACGGCGTGGTGGTGAGAATGAGAGAATTCTGACTGCTTTGTGTACAAAACTTTATCTTTGGTCACACCATCACTGAGAATCATATTGCCCGTGGTGTGGAAGAATTTGAATACAGAATGCTAAGTATAACAAAGAACTCAAGATGAAAAGAGTGTCCTGGAAGAATTTGAATACAGAATGCTTCTGTCTAGGTGTTAGAACTCCTCTTTCAAAGAACTTCTCCAGACGAAAGAAGTTAACACCTTTATCAGTGTATTGTGACAATTTTCCCAGAGAGGAAGCTAACCATATGTGAGGGGGGAACCTTTCGTCGCACCTACCAAAATGCATATCAAATGAACTCCTTCCTTTTGGTCTTGGAAACTGTCTTCACACTACCGAAATGTTTATTGAACCAGTTCCTGCCTTTTTATCTGTAAGATTTCTTTGTTGTAAGAGATGTAAATTGCCAACCAGTTTCTGTGTTTTGATCAGTAAGATTTCTTTGCCTTTTGGTCAATCAGGCTACTATATAAGATATGTAAATGTGTATTACGACGGGCACAACCATCCAGCCTGCAGGCTGCTTGACTATGTCTCACTGTGCGCTCAGCTAAAATAAACTTGGTTAAAGTTTGAGTTCTCTGCTGTTGCATTTTGTTAAGGATCTATAATTTTAATTTGTGCAGTTTATAAAATTGCCACAACAGCTGGGTTGAGGTTTCATATATGTTCCGTAAGATGACTTAGAGACCTGGAAATTTTTGGATTGCGTAAATGTATTTTCATTTTCAGCGATCATTAAGAAAGGAGACCCCCACGTGTGTTTCATGTAAATAGATTTTTATTTATTTCATTCAGAGGTTCGTAACGTGCGCTCACTTCCCCGGAGGCTGTGTGGACGGGAGGGTCAGCGGCGCCGGAGGTGCGGATCGGGTCGATGATCCGAGATCTGAGCACTGGCACCAAGGCGCACTCCGGCGCGAACGTGGAGAGGTGGCGGGTGACAGAATGGTGACAAAACACCTACTGAGCTTAAGTTTCGTTTTCAATAGCAGTAGCGGGGATATACACAAAGAAAAGCTATTATCAACCCACAGAATAATGACAAACACCTACCGGGTAGAGAGTATGGCAGCTACTCGCACCATTCAAGGTTCTGATTACATGTGACAAATTCCCTTTGAATTGACTGATAGCATTCGAAGTCGGTCATCCTGACACAAGGTAGACATCTTGTGAGGTGCTGCGCCCTTTAGCTGACATTTTGACTGTGAAGCAGCCTGGCACTTTAAGTGGGTATCTACTTGGGCCTAGCAATCTCTTTTTCGGTTTCTGCAGCTTGCCATCTCGTTCTGGTTTGTAAAACTTCTTAGGTATTGATGTAACATCAGCCCCTGTGTCTAGTTTGAAAACCATATTTTCACCATTTACCTGGACTGTCTCTATCCATGGCTCTGATGCCTCTGTTCCTATTTCGCCTAGGAATGCATATTCTTCAGTGTTTATGTCATCTAGGTGTTCTGTAACTTCACGTTGCCCTGCAACATCACCTGAACGACAAACTGCAGCGAAATGCCCCTTTTTGTGACATTTTCGGCACTCCACTTCTCTAGCTGGGCAGTCTTTCCATGAATGTTTGTTCTTTCTACCACACCGGCCACACTCTTTCACCTCCCGACTTTCTGGCATTTTTTATTTGTTTGTCTGTTGCCGCATCTGTTTCATTCCTTTTTTCATTTTTGTCCTAATAGCATCCATGTTTGATATGTTGTCTCCCACTGCCCCGCTGTTCAATTTTCAATAATTTATTAATTTTTGAAAAATGGATTGACTCTGCGTGCTCCTCCTCACGCACACATGACTCCATTCCCAGCCCTCCTCTCCACTGACGCAGCTCCGCCACCGTACAGTCACAGGTTTGCTGTATCACCCGGTCCATCAAGTACATGAACGCATTCACAGGGTCGTCAATGTTGTGGCGCGCGTATGCAGTTGGACCACCTCTCTCCAGCGGTACATTTTTGGACTGGGCTCTCCCGGTCCACAGTCCCAGCTTTATGGGTCTCCAAACGGAGACCCATCCTTGGCCGCCTCATGTAGCTGACATACAGGTTGAGCTCTGAACAATGTAAATATAATTATAAAAATAATATTTATGATTAGATTAGTCAGAGTCGTTGCCTCGCTAAAATACCAAATTATTAGAACCAGAGGAAACTAAAACGCTTGACTTCCGAATTTACCTGTATTTCCGCGAGCCCCCACTGTGTCTGAGGACTGAATGTATGTGGTGGTGACCCCTCACTTATAGAAGCCGTTTTTCATAAATTCGGCTCCTCATCTTCAGTTGATGTCGTATCACCTGGTAAAAATGACGAGTCTTCGGTCTCTCTCTCCACCGATTCGTCCTCACTCACATCTACGGTGATCTCTGCTCTTTCTGACTCTCCCTCACTCAGATCTCTGGTACAACAGCCAGCTGTTATTTTTGTTGGGTTCAATTCTTAAATTTTGCTGTTTGTTTGAAAGATTTAGTGATGAAAATAGTTGTCAAAGTCCGATGACGGCACAAAGTTTGGGCGTTGCTAAGCAACAGAGAGAAGCGGGAGGGGCGTGGCGCAAAAGGGGGCAGCTGTATACAGCGTTTATGTGAGGGGGTAAAAATTACCCCCCTCGGCGGTTCTAGGTGATAAATGGTCATAAATTTTTTCTTTTCATCACACACTCACCAAAATTCACTGAAATGATTAATAATTCCATTTTAGGAAAGTCATGAACTTACAGATTGTAGGGGTTTTATTTTAACAGAAATACAAACGTTTGAAAATGCTAGGGGGTAAAAATTACCCCCTTGGCGGTTCTAGTGTTAAAAATGTTTTTCAGATTGAATGTACAAGATGCAGACGATGGTTCCACCCAAGTTGTGTGGCAATGACAGACGAGCAGTGGGAGGAGGACAAAGCATGACAAAAATGGAAGATGAAAAATGAACAAAAATTACAATAAAAAGATGAATCAATAAATACTGTCCATTGACTGATTTGAGGAGATTGATATTGATACATTGGTGCATTTTTAAAATAAAACCAGTTGTTATATTAAAATTCAGGATCTATTCACCTGTGAGGGTGGTAATAAGGTGCAGTGGTGCAGCATTCAATTCAGCTGTTAATTAAGGCACAAAAAACTGACGTAGGTGCACAGGGAGTTTATTACAGATCTTCATGAGAGCCAGGTCAGAAACAGAATGCCAAATGACACAGGGTGAACAGTGACTTAAGAAAACAGTTGCATCGATAATCTGAAGGCTAAGTGGTAAACAGCATAACCTTGATCTTATTCAGACACACGTCAAACTGCAGACAAGCTGACACCTAACATCATAACAACACAGTGGCCTTGTCTGAGACGAGTTTAATCACGGTTAATCAAATGTCATCCAGCCCTGTCAGCAATTTACTCCCAGGCTAAGAGGTTAGGAAGGCCTCAGAAAGCCTGAAATAAATTTCTAATATCACAATCCCTGCTTTTGTTTTTAGCACCTCATTTTCTTTGGATATATATGAAAGCTTATCTGGGCACAGCAGTAGAGCACACGGTTCCCCAGCCCAAAGGGCGCAGCCCACAATTGCAAGCTAAACAGGGAATAATGGTGCGCAGTCTACTCTATAGGAAGTGCCCCCTATAGCGGCCAAACACCCGTCCCCGGCTATGTAATGAGTTTGCAGCTCAGATTGGAATCTTGTTGATTGGTTAAAATGATTGGACTGATTAAATTTAGAAGTTGAATTTGGTATAATTTAGATTGTCAGATTCCCGGAAATAAGGGGAACGGCAAAAGACCCCTAGAGACTATCTACTCTAATCTAGGCCAAAAACCCAGTGGGATAAAAAGGCCACACTCTACCTAAAGCAAAGAAACATTCAATTCTCAGAAGCACCCGCAGGTGCACCACCCCAGTTGATGTCGGGGAAGGGATCAGGTCTCTGATCCCGCAAAAAAGATGTCGTCATTGCTTTTAGCATCATGTGGCGTACACATGGAATCACACATGTAAATAAAAGGAAAAACACAACCAAAATAATCAAGATTGGAGTAAACATCTTCAAAATTACCCAGTACCATGAGCCTGAGCTCATGGTTTACATGAAACCAAAAACACAGAAAATTGATAACAGAAACGAAATCAACATCCTAAACATTTTCCCCATAAGTGATGCAACAGTCTCTGATTAGCACACAACAGTCCTGTATATATTGAATGTCTTCTTCTCTTCACCTTTGTTTCTTCTTTCTTCGAGCTCAGTGTGTGTGTATGTGTAAGGGTGTAAAGGGGAAACAGCCTAGGGGTCGGGAGCTGGGCCAGGAACCCTCTTGCAGTGGCTGGCGTGGATCCAAGTCGCCCGCTCCGCTATCTTAACAGCAGTGTGGGTCGTCAACAGGATCTGGAACGGTCCGTTCCACCGCCTGGCCTTCCAATGCCTTCGACCCAGGTCCCGCACCAGAACCCAATTGCCTGGCCGTAGATTGTGAAGGGATCCTCCCGCTGGTACCGGCTGGGCAGCTTTCACCTGTGAGTTAATCTGTGTCAGTACAGAGTGCAGATTCTTGCAATACGACAACACAGAGTTCTCACACAATTCAGCTGATGGAAGGATGCACTTATCTGGTGCGTCTACTCCCATCGGCGGTGGTCTGCCAAAGAGGATCTCGAACGGACTCAGGTTAGCCCTCAACCGCACACGCATCCGCATGTACAGCAACACAACAGGTAGAGCCTTGAGCCAGCCAAATGTTCATGAGTAATTTTCAGTGGATAAGTAATATTTTTTCCATCATTAATTTGCAAGAGATGACTGTAAAAGATGAATATTGACCCAACAAACTGAAGAGAGAGAACTCTTTTAGGTCTATATTCCAGAGAAGTATTTCTAAATACAGAAAAACCAAGGAATCTACATAAATGATGGATACTTAATAATTGTCATATAGTTTTCACATGATTTTCTTGGAGATAATGCTTGTGAAAGATGAATAATGATCTAAGAATGGTAGGAAAAGTCGAATGGGGACTCTGGGATCAAATACCGTAGTGCTATTTCAAAATAAATCCTTAATAAATGAGGTACAGTAGATACCCATGTTTCTAATAATTCAAAGTCCAATATATTCTCACATGATTTAGTAGGGGGTATTGTTAAACATAAAATGATCTTATAAATGGATGAGAAATGATATTGTTTGAATTGAATACATGCCATTTAGTTTCTTTAAGCCTTTATTTTGGAAACCTTAAGTCCAGCAATGCTGTCGGACTTTTTGGGAGCTGAATTGATCAGCCTTCTTAGTGTATTATGTCGGGGCTGCTGCTTGACCACAGTAACTTGCTGACGGTCCCCAATCTCCACGACAGCAGCAAGGTAGTAGTGATGGGAATGCCGGCTCTTTTGGCTCGGCTCACTAAAAAGAGCCAGCTCTTTTGGCTCCTCAGTTTTTTTTGTTACTTAAATTAATTTATTATTACCAAATTATGTGTAAAATGAATAATAAATGTAAAAAAAACATGAAATATAACATATGTATAATATTTATATGGATTTATTATTAAACTTAACATACATAAATATATTTTAGATAAAAAAAAAAGACCAATTTTAATTTGTGAAAAAAAAAACCAAAATAAACTAAACATCACTCAACAAAATATAAATTAAAATGTGCAACTATTGTCAGTGAAAAACCTTCATTAGCAGAGTCCCTTGCAGGTCTTTTCTCCAACTCTGTTAATTGCACTGTTGGATGATTAGTTCGAATATGCCTGTGCAGGTTGTTTGTGGAGCCTGCTCCATATGAAATTTGAATACAAAGTGTACACTCTGCCTTTCCAGAGTCTAACACTTTAGAATGTGTCCAAATTTGACTCCTTTTTGCCGTTCACTTCAAAGAGCTGGCTCTTTTCTGCCTCTCGTTCATGACCGACCCATCACTAGTACTCAGGACATTCAGGGCTGTTCCTTAGAGTTTTTGCCACACTGACTGAGCTTGGAGGGTTGATGCCTCTTGTGAAATGTCTGGCATACTTATATCTACAAAATGATACTGTAGAGTCGAAAAATGAATCTGCAGCTTAACGGGCCTCAACTGCCCTGGGGCCTTGACTTCTCCCCCTCAAACCTGCTGTCTTTAGGTCACAGGGATTGTTGTCCTTATCTAGTTGCTGAGTTTATGTCTAGACAGATCACCAGATTTACAAAGTTATGGGTTGCTGTAATTTTCCATCTCATGCTAAACTGTATGGAATGAACTGTCCCCTGTTAATCTTGGCATTCTTCTGAAGAATCCCGATGCTGTGAAGTGCTCTGTGATTTTTGGCTGCAGCCTTGGAGAATAAACCTCCGTTTTGCACCTCCGTCGTTGTCAGTGCCTTACTTCACAGCTAAATAGATTGCCTCACCAGGGCACAGAAATTAATAGTTCTTACAACCAAGAAGATTCCAAATTCTTGGCATTACAGTGGCGTCCCTGGGTTTTCTTTTTTGGGTTTTTCTGCGCTTTGTCTGCTGCTCGTCCGCTGCGGGCCCCGGATCGGGGGAGGCGTGGCTCCTTTTGGCCGCAAATTCCGTTAGCCTTGGAAATCCAGCCTCGTGACGGGGCTCCGTGGCGGCGGGTCGGGGACTTTGGCTGCAGTCTGGACGGACCCCTGTGCTCTGGTGAGTGTACTTTTTTCCTTTTTGGGCGGACGGTGCGGTGTGTGTGTGTGTGTGCTTCCCTGCCTGGCTGTGCTTGTGCTGTTCTGGCTCTGTGCCCGTGTGCTTGGCTGCCGCTGGCCTGTTTCTGTGTCCGTTGGGTCGCGCGCACATTGGTCTTCTGTCGCCTTTGGTGCCGGATCCGGGGGAGCGCCGGTAGTCCCTGGTGTTACTGGCCGTGGGGGGCCAGGCTGCCTGGTGTGCGCTGTGTGGGCTGCACCCATGTGAGACGGAGGGGTGACCCTGCCTCCGACGCCGTTGTCGTCTGGTCCCGGTGTGGTGTGCGTAAATTTTATTGCTGTGCATGAAAGGGGGGGACCTGGAGGTGTTATAGATTGATTGGACTGACAGGGGTCACCTAGGAGGCAGTGCCGTGATTCGGTGACGACCGGGTCTTGGGGCGAGACGGGTTCCCGCAGCTGGGGACACGCGGGCTCGCGGACAGTTGTGAGGCCGGCGAGTTCTGGTAAAGAGGCAGCGGCGGCGGCTTGGCATCATGGGTGGGGCTGGTGCAAAGCAGAAGGACACTGAGCCGCTGGAGGGTTATCTGTTTGCTGATATGAGGGCTCGGTACGGGGGGTCTTGGCAGACCAGTGTGCGGACGTGGATTAAAGAGTATGATTTCCCTAAAGCGGGGACGTTGTCGCTGCGCGTTCTCGACCAGGTGGAGACACGGTTGCGTGTGCGCGAGGCGGAACTCAAAATGAAAAAGAAAATGGACATGGTGGTCTGGCAGGAGTTGGAAGATCATCGCGGGGCGCTTCAGGTTTTCAGGGAGGAGGCCGATCGTAGAGTTAAGAAACAGGGTAAGCGTGCGCTTAGCAAGCTGCCGGGTGCCGGGGATGAGCCTGGGTGCGTGAAGGTGTTATCCGAGCTGTCAAAGTATGAGACCAGCCGGGCCCCGCGAGCGGAGTCTGACTGGCCTCCTCCTCCTCCTCCTCCTACGCTCTATCCTGCTCTCCGCTCCACCGCTGTCCCTCCATACACGTACACAAATGCATATAGTTCCCCGTCTGTGCCGCCCCCGGCGTTCCAATGTCCGAAAGTGAATTATGAGTTGGACAGTTATGTGGGGCCGGCGGTGAAAGTTCGCCAGAGCCCGGCGCCGCCACCAGAGACCCGGGAGACGGAGGAGGGGGAGGCGAGGAGCTGGTGGCCTCTGGGTCCGGCGTTACGCCACCTCCCCCCCGGGCGCAGGCAGCGCAGGGGGACGCAGAGACGAGCGGCGCTGTGACCACGCGGGGCCAGAAGAAGAAGCAGAAAACAGACAAACAGGAAGTTGTTGCGGCGATGCCAATGCTTGAAGTCGGGGGGCCGTCGGGGCCCCAGCTGGTCTTCAGAGCCTGGACAGTGGCCGAAATTAAAGAGGCTGCGGCGGGGCTCCCGGACCCTCTCGATTCGGGGGCACGCTTTGCTGTGGAGTTTTCTGCCTTTTGCGAGGAGTTCCGTCCGACGTTGGGGGAGCTGAGGAGGCTGCTGGCTCTGAGGCTCAGACCGACGGACTGGAACAATTTGAGAGCATATTTTCCTAAAGGCGATGCACGTTGCACTGACGTCGAGTGGAAAGACAACCTTGATTACATGGCAAAGATTGGGGAGATCATAAAGGGGATTGAGACTGTGTTTCCGTCTAAAGTGAACCTCTCGAGAGTTGATCTGTGCAAGCAGCGGGAGGACGAGTCGGCTGCAGATTTCTATGCCCGCTTCATGAAAGTGTATGTGGAATGTTCTGGCATGGGGCGAGAGCCGCCGCAGGACTATGCCGATAAGCCGAAGGCTGAGATCTGGGAGCAACATTTTCGCAACTACTTTCTGAAGGGGTTGAAGCATGAGATTGTCGAAGTAGTGGAGCGGAACTGTGTTGGTTATGATGAAGCAAGACTCGAGGACATCCGCAAACACGCTGTGCACGTCGACAAGGGCCTGACTGCTGCTAAACACTTAAAGCAGGTGAAAAAAGAGGATGAACTGCATAAATCTGCCTTGTGTCTGTATAATGCTGTCTCCGCTCCGCGCCGCGTGACAGGGGACGGAGGCGGGGCCGAGGGAAGGCAAGCCCTGCTGACGTCTGCTATCAGTGCGGCCAGGTGGGACACTGGGCTGCACAGTGTCCGGCGGGGGCGGGGACTGCAGATTGACGCCGGCTGGACACCGCCCTGGACGAGGGGGCGGAGGCAGATGACACGTCATCCCCACACGCACTGACACATGAGAACACACCTACTGATACCAACACACACACCCACATTTCTCTCCCTCCTCCATCTGTGCTCTGCAATGAAGACCTGCTTGCTGACCTTTCTGGCACCATCAAGCGTCGAGAGGGAGGTACTGCACCTTTGACAGCCAGTTATGTGAAGCTTAAATCATCCTAGCTTTAAGAAATTGCCTCAATTGACTTTGTCTATCTCTGATTCCCCAGTGACTTTTTTAGTTGATACAGGGGCGACTATTTCTGTTATTCGAGAAGCTGATCTGCCGTCTTCACCAAAGTTAAGCGGCTGATATGTACATTCTGTCTCTGCCACTGGACATGTTGTGAAGGAGAGCTTCACGGTCCCCCTAGGTTGCACCGATGCAGACGGTAAGAGCTTCAAACACTCATTTCTGTTTTCACCACATTGTCCAATTTCATTGTTAGGCCGTGATTTGATCTGCGCGCTGGGATTATCCCTCGTCTCGACGCCAGAAGGCCTCAAGGTAATCAAATTGGATCTGAATGAAGTTCAAACGTTCGTACATCTGTCTGCCAATACTCCATTATATGTTTACCAGTGGAAGTTTCCTGAGGGTGAGATCGCCAGGCATCTGCTGCGGGCAGTGCAACGCGTGGTTTCACCTGCCGGGACCGAGCTGGTGCAATGTGGGTCAATCCACTTGCACGTCACATTTGTCCCTGGGACCTGACCCCGCTTACGAGCGGGAGTGGTACAGGGAGGGGAAGAGCAGTGAGAAGCTGACCACCCAGCCCTTATATTGGTCCACACACCGTAGCGGGTTGTCTGTGGCCCTGACACCGAGTCAGGAAGAGTTATTCACTGCTTGTGATTGTTCTGATGTGCATTATAATTTGCCTGCAGGGGAATGCCGATGTTTTAGGCGTCTCCGGCCACATGTGGCCCTCTCCAGGGGCCGTGATGATGCCTGGACCGACGTGGGCGACTTCGTGACTGACTGTACGAGGGCGAGTGACTGGTGGGCGACTCTAGACCCTACTGTGTTTCACAATGCGGACAGAGGTGCATATCGTATGTCATTCATTCTAGGCGTCCACGCGTCGCGCAGTGTTCACCTGGAGGACGATATGGACTTCTGCCTGCTGACGGACGCCGAGATGGGCCAGATACCGGCGCTCCAGGGCGTCCCGACGACGTTGTGGGCGAGGGGTCCACACGATGTGGGGCTAATTAAAAATGTTGAACTGGTTGTGATCACACCAAAATCTGATTTCAGGCCATGTCAGCAACAATATCCATTAAAAGCGGAGGCGGTAGCGGGAATTACACCTGTATTTGAGTCATTGCGCGCCGGAGGTGTGATTATCCCATGCCCTGATTCCCCCGTTCGAACACCGATCTTTCCTGTAAAAAAAAGTCGTGATAAGGGCCAACCGACAGAGTGGCGTTTCGTGCAGGACCTGCAGGCCGTCAACAAGGCTGTGCAGGCCCGGTCACCACTAGTTCCGAACCCTTACACTATAGTCGCACAGATTCCTAGTTCAGCTACGTGGTTTTCTGTTGTGGATTTGGCTAATGCATTTTTCAGTGTTCCTGTCGATCCCGACAGCCAGTTCTGGTTTGCCTTTAACTTTAAAGGTGAGGCTTGGACCTTCACCCGGCTGTGCCAAGGCTACTGTGAGTCACCAACGATCTACAACGTTGCTCTGAGACACAGTCTTGAGCCGTTGACCTTGTCCCCTGGGACAGTCATGCTGCAGTACACTGATGATGTGTTGTTGGCTTGTCCCACACGGCAGCAGTGTGAGACCGACACCGTCGCCCTCCTCCAGCACCTGGCGAAGGAGGGCCACAAGGCCAGCCTGTCCAAATTGCAGTACGTGAAGCAGCAGGTGAAATTCCTGGGTCATTCTATTTCGGCAGATGGCAGATCGTTGTCACCGAAGCGGGTGGAGGCCATCCAGCGTGTTCCCAGGCCCATCACAAAGAAACAGGTGATGTCTTTTCTGGGCATGTGTTCTTACTGTCGGATGTTTATCGTTGGCTACGCAGAGCTGGAGGCTCCATTGGCCTCCCTCATTCATGGACGAGGGCTGGCTGCACACGATAAGGTCAGTTGGACACCGGAGGCGGATGAGGCCTTCAACAAACTGAAGCAGGCCCTGCAGACTGCACCTGCCCTGGGCCTGCCGGACCCCATACGGCCTTTCACGCAAACAGTGAGTGAGAGGGGGGGTTTATGACCTCTGTTTTGTTGCAGGATCACGGAGGGGTGTTGAGGCCTGTGGCATATTTCTCCGGTAAACTAGACCCGGTTGCAGCAGGACTCCCACGCTGTTTGCGGGCTGTGGCTGCGGCGGAGAAGGCTGTTTATGCCTCACGTGATCTGTTGGGTTATACCGATCTGACACTGTTGGTGCCACACGCAGTGTCTATGATCCTGCTGGAGCAGAAAACATCTCATTTGTCTGCTGCTAGGTGGCTTCGGTATCAAACTGTTCTCCTTGATTTGCCGAACATAACGTGTGAAACGGTGTAATGTCTTAAATCCAGCTACGCTTTTGCCAGGTCCAGAGGACGGCGAGCCTCATGACTGTGTGGCTGTGATTACCGAAATTTGCTCTCCGAGACCTGACCTTCAAGAGACAGCTCTGGTGAATCCGGACTTAATCCTGTACGTGGACGGCTCGGCCTTCAGGGACGAACGTACAGGAAGGAACAGGGTGGGGTTTGCGGTCGTGTCAGACCATAAAGTTCTGGCATCCGGCTCGCTTCCTCATCAGTGTTCGGCCCAGGCGGCTGAACTGGTGGCTTTGACTGAAGCATGCAGGTTGGCGAAGGGGAAGAGCGTCACGATTTACACGGACAGCAGGTATGGATTTGGGGTCTGTCATGATTTTGGGGCGATTTGGAAATGCCGACAGTTTCTGAAGTCGGATGGAAAGCCGGTCCTGAATGCAGACAAGGTGGATGCCCTCTTGAAGGCCATCCTCCTGCCCACCTCCATTGCTGTGTGCAGGTGTCCGTCTCACGTTAACGGGCCTGATCTGATTTCTGCAGGCAACGCCCGTGCAGACGCGGCTCCAAAGGTGGCTGCTTGTTCTCCCGCTAACTATTCTCTTGTTTCTGCAGTGGCATCCCCAGAGGGAGACGACGTGTTCGCATCCCTTCGTGCGATGCAGTCATTCTCCTCCCCGGCTGAGAAACGGTTGTGGCAGCGGGACGGCTGTGGTCCGATTGATGGCGTGTGGCGTGCAGGTGATTCAAGGCCGTGTTTGCCTAAACATTTTTTCTCCCACTTTGCTAGGCTGACGCACGGGCTGGACCACGCATCCCCGAGGGTCATGCTGTCGACCTTGGCTAAGTACTGGTTCACGAGGGGTTTTTCCACTTGTGCAGAGAAGTACTGCGGGTCCTGTGTGATCTGTGCTGCCCACAACGCAGGAGGGGGGGCGAAGATGCCACTGGCTGCTCATCCGCAGCCTGACAGGCCATTTGAATACATCATGCTAGATTTTATTGAGCTCTCTCCGTGTGAGGGGAAGAAATATTGTTTGGTTGTTGTTGACATGTTTTCAAAATGGGTGGAGGTTTTCCCCTCTTCTAAGGCTGACAGTTCCACAGTGGCGAAGGCTTTGCTGATGGAGATACTGCCTCGTTGGGGGATTCCGGCAAGGATCTCCAGCGACAACGGCACCCACTTCGTGAATGAAGCGCTGGCGCAGGTAGGACAATACCTGGGGTTTGACCTCAGGAGACACTGTGCCTACCATCCCGCCAGTGGGGGTGCTGTTGAGAGGGAGAATGGGACCTTGAAGTCTAAACTGGCTAAGTGTTGTGCAGAGACAGGGTTGTCCTGGCTGAAGGTTTTGCCTGTCGTGCTGATGTACATGACGGATGCGGGTGCGATCGAGGGCGAACCTGAGTCCGTTCGAGATCCTCTTTGGCCGGCTGCCGCCGCTGGGACTGGCCGCACCAGATAAGTGCATCCTCCCATCAGCTGACTTGTGTGAGAATTCTGTGTTGTCGTATTGCAAGAATTTGCACTCTGTACTGACACAGATTACCTCACAGGTGAAGGCGGCCCAGCCTGTACCAGCCGGCGGACCCCTGCACAGGATACAACCGGGAGATTGGATCCTGGTGCGAGACCTGCGTCGGAAGCATTGGAAGGCGAAGCGGTGGAACGGCCCGTTCCAGGTTCTACTGACGACCCACACTGCTGTTAAGATAGCGGAGCGGGCGACCTGGATTCACGCCAGCCACTGCAAGAAAGTTCCTGTTCCGGCTTCTGACCCCTAGGTGTCTGACGCCGGGGTGCACCCTTACACAGACACACGCACACACTGAGCTCACCTGGGAGAAGAGGAGACACATACATTACAGTCAAGACTGTCGTGTTCTGAATAAAGACTGGTACATCATATTTCATCACCCATGACAGCTGTTCGTGAAGACGACAACGGGACCTCCGCTCCTACCACGATGGAGGGGGGAGGGGGTCATGGGCTGAATATGTTCCGGATGTTGATTGCATTTGTGCTATTTTCCTGTGTTTTTGGTTTCATTCTCCAGTGCCAGGGGCCTGCTCAGCCACGGTCGCGGTCCGCTCGGGATGTGAGTGGGTCGTTCATAAGTCGCAACATGCTCTCCAAAGGAGTAGATTACCGTAGCAACGGGTGGTACCGGGCGATGGTAGCCTCAGCTCGTGGGTTGGGGATAACGAATAGCTGTTATGTTTGCTCGGCATTACCTCAGGTGGCTGATAGCGCAGTTCCCCTCACGCCTTTCCCGCTCACTGGAGCGGAAACCCTAGGGGTGTTAGTGGCGTTCACCGTGGGGATAGAGAAGGCGACGCGAGACGCTGAGGGTCGTCTGAGAGCGAACATCTCGAGCATGTTAAATACGTATAATGTGTCCATCTCTGACTATTCTGGGTTCATAATCCGGTTTCCAAATGCCGTAGATCCACCTCAGAACCAGAAAGTGTTTGCATCCTTGTTTACCGCAAACCCAACTTTGTATGAAGCTCCCGTTTCTTTCTCTCGACCATGTTCTCCTCGTGGGCGGCTTCTGGGAAAAAGCGGTTGTGGTCTCACTAGGAATGCCACGTGCGGGCGACGTCGAGACGGTAGCGGAGGGTGTTTCCATCCCTACCTGTCATATTTAAACATCCCCGTGCTTCTCACTCCGGTTAGTAACCGGGGGGTTACTGACAATCCTCATGTTCTGTTCCCTAGCGCGGACGGATTTGGATGCTTGCGGCGGCACGTGTGGGTCTGTGGTAAACATGTTTATCAACTTTTGCCTCCTGGTTGGTGTGGAACGTGTTGTCTGGCCAAACTCCTTCCACACGTAGGTATTTATGACTCATTGATTCATCACCATGCACATTATCCCCATTACTATTCCACTCGCGCTGTGGCGAAGATTTCGAAGCGTGCGGTCCATCGTGTTTCAGTGGGGGTGAAATTTGTAGGGGGGTTGCTTCCTTGGTGGGGGACCGTAAATCTGGCCCACCAGCTAGACGATCTGGCGATGGATCTGGAAAACCTTACGGCCTTAACATCTGAGGGGTTTAGTGATGTCACCACGGAAGTCCAGGCCTTGCGGAACGTGGAGCTGCAGGATCGTATAGTCTTGGACATGATGCTAGCTGCCCACGGCGGTGTCTGTCATGTCGTAGGCGATAGCTGCTGTACGTTTGTGCCCGATATTACTGATAACATGACCCACGTCATCTCACACCTGAATTCGTTGCTGCAGACGCAGTGTCAAAGGGACTCAGCGGAGGCCGGGGGGTTCGAATCCGTGGACGTGGCTGATCTCCGGCCCTTGGCACTGGGTGTTTCTGAAAGTATTTACTCCGGTCCTGATCATTTTGATTCTGTTTTTTGTTTTGTTTTTATGTGTGATTCCGTGTATACGCCACATGATGTTAAAAGCAATGACGACATCTTTCTTACGCGATCAGAGACCTGATCCATACCCCAGCATCAACTGGGGCAGGTGCACCTGCTGGTGCCTCTGAGAATTGAATGTTCTTTGCTTAGATAGTTGTGTGGCCTTTTTTTCCCACTGGGTTTTTGGCCTAGTCTAGAGTAGATAGTCCTAGGGGGTCTTTTGCCGCAAATGCCGTTTTGCCGTTCCCTTTATTGTCGGAATCTGACAACCTAAATTGTGATAATCCTAAATTCAACCCCCAAATTTAATCATTTCATTAATCACTTAACCAATTAGCCAACTGATTCTAATCTGTGCTGCAAACCCGTATGCATAGCTGGGGACGGGTGTTTGGCCGCCTAGGGGGTCACATCGAATAGAGTAGACTGCGCACCATTATTCCCTGTTTAGCTCGCAATTGCAGGCTGTGCCCTTTGGGGTGGGAACCGCGCGCTCTACTGCTGTGATCTAGATAAGCTTTAATGTATGCAAAGAAAATATGAGGTGCAAACTCAAAAAGTAGGGATTGTAGAGTCGAAAAATGAATCTGCAGCTTAACGGGCCTCAACTGCCCTGGGGCCTTGACTTCTCCCCCTCAAACTTGCTGTCTTTAGGTCACAGGGATTGTTGTCCTTATCTAGTTGCTGAGTTTATGTCTAGACAGATCACAAGATTTACAAGGTTATGGGTTGCTGTAATTTTCCATCTCATGCTAAACTGTATGGAATGAACTGTCCCCCGTTAATCTTGGCATTCTTCTGAAGAATCCCGATGCTGTGAAGTGCTCTGTGATTTTTGGCTGCAGCCTTGGAGAATAAACCTCCGTTTTGCACCTCCGTCGTTGTCAGTGCCTTACTTCACAGCTAAATAGATTGCCTCACCAGGGCACAGAAATTAATAGTTCTTACAACCAAGAAGATTCCAAATTCTTGGCATTACAGATACCAACCTGGATGAAATCGGTGCCATTTTCATGACGCTATTAATGCTCAAACAGTAAAAAACAAGCGAATGTGAAACCAATTTCACTTCTGTTCGAGGCAACAAGACATGAAACATCAGTGATGGATGAGGGCTAATCCCACAAGCTTGTCTGACCCAAGTAGGCTATAATTTCACTGGCCTAGCAGGTGAATAATTAAACAACTCTCCCGATATACTCGGACTCCTGCTACTCATGTATGCGATGTTGTAAAGAGTATATTGGGCTATAAAACAACGTAGGCTGTGGGGTCAGTTCATGTTCCAGCTATAGCGATGCTAATGTTAGCTAGCTGACTGTAGTTCATGGGAGGTATAAAAAGACGTAGCTAGCTAGCAAGCAAAATAGGACCCACCTCGTATATTGAACTGGCCACAGCCCTCTCCAGTTCTGCATCAGCAACACAACGTTTCTGCCTGAGGTTGTGTTGGATGCACAAACATCCAACACTCATTGCAGAGCATCTCCGTACACCCATCTCCTGCAACTTCTCTGCAATGTCTGTGTGGGTCTTACCAGCTTCGAAAAACTGCTCAATAACATTGGCGTATTGTTCTAGTGCGGCCATAGTGGTCTATTTAGATCTCACTCCCTGTCCAGCCAGCCAGCCAGCCAGTTTCAAGATCCGCACGGTTAAAGACCAGGCTTCCCGAGGGTGGGGGTCAACAAGTTCCGGGGTCACAACAAAATCAAAAAATGAAAAAACAAAAAACACACACACACACACACACACACACACACACACACACACGAAACAACAAAAATCCTAAGGAATATCAGAATGCAGAAATAAGGGTTTAAATTATTATGCTTAGCAGCTGAAGTACTTATTTAGATTAATTGTGGAATGTAATGATTATTGTGATGAATAATGATTGTATTGACTACAGATCAGTCAAGTAACAATACATTTATCTAGAAAGAAAATGGTTTGAAGGTATATTCACCGTAGCTTTATGCAAAAATGATGGCCTTAAGATGAATCCACTGTGTGTGGACATGTCTGAGAGTGGAGGGAGCGGAGCATGTACAAAACAGGAGAAGAGGTTTTGGAGTGTGAGGAAATAAGACCCAATAAAAATAAAAAATAATATCTCTAATGACAAACCTTAACATACCGTACTGTCTTCTTCCGCTTATCCGAGGTCGGGTCGCGGGGGCATCAGCCGGAGTAAGGAAGCCCAGACCCCCCTCTCCCCGGCCACTTCTTCCAGCTCCTCTGGGGGGATCCCGAGGCGTTCCCAGGCCAGCCGAGAGACATAGTCCCTCCAGCGTGTCCTGGGTCTCCTCCCAGTGGGACGTGCCCCGAACACCTCACCAGGAAGGCGTCCAGGGGGCATCCTAACCAGATGCCCGAGCCACCTCATCTGGCTCCTCTCGATGCGGAGGAGCAGCGGTTCTACTCTGAGCCCCTCCCGGATGACCGAGCTTCTCACCCTCTCTCTAAGGGAGAGCCCGGCCACCCTGCGAAGGAAGCTCATTTCAGCCGCTTGTATCCACGATCTTGTTCTTTCGGTCACTACCCAAAGCTCATGACCGTAGATGATGGTAGGAACGTAGATCGACCAGTAAATCAAGAGCTCGCCTTCTGACTCAGCTCTCTCTCACCACAACAGACCGGCACAGCACCCGCATCACTGCAGATGCCGCACCGATCCGTCTGTCGATCTCCCGCTCCATCCTTCCCTCACTCGTGAACAAGATCTCGAGATACTTAAACTCCCCCACTTGGGGAAGGACCCCATCCCCAACCTGGAGAGGGCATTCCACCCTTTTCCGGCTGAGGACCATGGTCTCAGATTTGGAGGTGCTGATTCTCATCCCAGCCGCTTCACAACCAGCTGCGAATCGCTCCAGCGAGAGTTGTAGATCATGGCTCGATGGAGCCAACAGAACCACATCATCTGCAAATAGCAGAGACCCAATCCTGAGGCCACTGAACCGGATCCCCTCAACACCTCAACTGCGCCTAGAAATTCTGTCCATAAAAGTAATGAACAGAATCGGTGACAAAGGGCAGCCTTGGCGGAGTCCAACCCTCACTGGAAACGAATCCGACTTACTGCCGGCAATGCGGACCAAACTCTGGCACCGGTCGTACAGGGACCGGACAGCCCGCACAAGGAAGTCCGGCACCCCATACTCCCGAAGCACCCCCCCACAGTCCACAAAACACATGTAGACTGGTTGAGCGAACTCCCGTGCCCCCTCCAAGACCCTGAAGAGGGTGTAGAGCTGGTCCACCGTTCCACGGCCGGGACGAAAACCACACTGCTCCTCCTCAATCCGAGATTCAACTATCTGACGGACCCTCCTCTCCAGGACCCCTGAATAGACCTTCCCAGGGAGGCTGAGGAGTGTGATCCCACTGTAGTTGGAACACACCCTCCGGTCCCCCTTTTTAAAGAGGGGGACCACCACCCCAGTCTGCCAATCCAGCTGTACTGTCCCCGACGTACACGCGATGCTACAGAGGCGTGTCAACCAAGACAGCCCCTCAGCATCCAGAGCCCTGAGGAACTCTGGGCGGATCTCATCCACACTCGGGGCCCTGCCACCGAGGAGCTTTTTGACCACCTCGGCAACCTCAGCCCCAGAGATAGGAGAGTCCACCCCTGAGTCCCCAGACTCTGCTTCCTCATTGGAAGACGTGTCGGCAGGATTGAGGAGGTCTTCGAAGTATTCCCTCCACCGATCCACAACGTCCCGAGTCGAGGTCAACAGCTCCCCATCCCCACTGTATACAGTGCTGACGGAGCACTGCTTCCCCCTCCTGAGATGCCTGATGGTGGACCAGAATTTCTTCGAAGCCGTTTGGAAGTCGTTCTCCATGGCCTCTCCAAACTCCTCCCATGTCCGAGTTTTTGCCTCAGCAACCACAGAAGCGGCGTTCCGCTTAGCCTGCCGATACCTGTCAGCTGCCTCCGGAGTCCCACATGCCAAAAAGGCCTGATAAGCTGAAGGAGTCCTGACGGCATCCCTCACTGCTGGTGTCCACCAACGAGTTCTGGGATTGCCGCCGTGACAGGCACCAACGACCTTACGACCACAGCTCCGGTCGGCTGCCTCAACATTAGAGGCCCGGAACATAGCCAACTCGGACTCAATGTCCCCCGCCTCACTCGGAACATGATCGAAGTTCTGCCGGAGGTGTGAGTTAAAGCTCCTTCTGAAGTTCTTAACATTATCCAATCAATTATCTAAACTTTGAGTGTGCGTATGTGCACACACGCACAGGTAAAAAGTATACCAACATGGCAGGACACTGATTCAATCAACAGGTCCTGAGCCCATTTCTTTAAGATAACATTGGGGGCATCTAAACGTTGAGCTTTGGGTGTGGTCGATATCATGGGAGGTGGAAAAACTGTACGTGACATTGGTTGGTAACACAGTGGATGTGTACAATCAGGACCTGTTATTTCATTTGATACCATAAAAAGGAGGAATTAAGGCTGGGAGAAGGGCGTGTTGAAGCGAGAAGGCATAACGGAGTTAATTGGTGGGAGAGTTTTCGCAGAAGAGGTTCCCAAAGAGGAACTAGCCCAGCTGAGACCGAGGGACTTTCCGAAGACTATTTCTTTTCAATTTCAATTCAATTTTATTTATATAGCGTCTGTTAGAGACAATGACAATTGTCTCTAGGCGCTTTACAGAGACCCAGAGCATGACCCCCGAGCAAATATCATCAACTTAGATTATATAATTAAATCCAATCAATGATAATGGCAGGTAAAAAACTCCCACGTAGGGAGAAAAAAAAAAACCTTTATACCAAACAGTGGCAAGGAAAAACTCCACTTTAAGAGGAAGAAACCTTGAGCAGGACCTGGCTCATATGGGGGGGACCTTCCTGCCGAATTCCAGCCGGGTAGAGAAAGAAAAGAGGGGAGACAGGACAGAGAGAGGATGTAGGACAGAGAGAGGAGAGCACAGAAAAAGTAAAAAATAATAATAAAGAAGTAGTGAATTGTTGTAGGGTGAATGCAAGCGGGCTATGGAGGGCCCTTGGGCGTGTGGTCAGCGTAATGAGCCATGATAGGCTCTTGAGTATCAGTAATGTGCGGGTGGGGTGTAGGTGAGGTGTGTGCGAGAAAAGGTGGAGGAGGGGGGGGAGGAGGGGGTTTGGGTTTAAGAAAAGAGAAGGGTAGGATTTCAAACAAAAGGATGCGATATATAAACATAAACAGATGGAGGCAGCAGCACTGGGATGAGATGGCCAGAGGACCAGGTCGCCGATAACCACGCCAGTCGGCACCCAAACACAAGTGGAGGAGAACCCCGGGATGGACAGAGGATGGAACTGCAAGTCAGCATGAAACCCAGGAAACTCTGGCCTGCAAATACACAAAAGAAAAAGGGGGCAGAAACAGCACAACAAACAAAGGAAAGCAAAGAAAATGGAGCACAGTTTCAGTAACAGGGTGCTCCCAAATAATTATAAATGAGCTGGAGGAGGAGGAGGAAGGGAGGAAGAATGGGAAGAAAAAGGAGAAGAGCAGTGGAGACACCACTCAGCAGATCATGCTGGTGTCCCCCTGTAGCGTAGGCCTATAGCAGCATAACTATGACGAAGCTGTGATTAAGACGAGCTACTCGAAGTCTTACTACTACAACTATAGTTATAACTATTAGCCCCTACACACTATAGATTAGACTAATTGTAGGCTTTACTGAACAGAAATGTTTTCAATTTAGTTTTAAAAAAAATGGAGATGGTATCAGCCTCCTTAACCCAAACTGGTAGCTGGTTCCATAAAAAAGGTGCCTGGTAGCAGAAGGCCCGTCCTCCAAACCTACTTTTAGATATTCTAGGAACGACGAGTAATCCTGCACTCTGAGAGCGGAGAGCTCTATTAGGAGCATAACATGCTATCAAGTCTTGTAAATAGCGCGGAGCTAGGCCATTAAGGGCCTTATAAACGAGAAGCAGAATTTTAAACTCAATTCTAAATTTCACGGGAAGCCAATGGAGGGAGGCTAACACGGGAAAGATGTGATCTCGCTTGCGGATTCCTGTCAGCACCTTCGCTGCTGCATTCTGGATCAATTGAAGGCTATTTAGCGAGCTTTTCGGACATCCTGCTAACAACGCATTACAGTAATCCAGTCTAGAGCTAACAAACGCGTGGATTAATTTTTCGGCATCACCCTGGGAGAGGATGCTCCTAATCTTAGCAATATTTCGGAGATGAAAAAAGGCAGTCTTGCAAACCTGATTAATATGCTGCTTAAATGACATATCCTGATCAAAAATAACTCCAAGGTTTTTCACAACTGTGCTGGAAGCCAGCGTAAATCCAGTCAATCCATTCCTCAGGTGTTTGGGACCAAAGACAATAACCTCTGTTTTATCCGAGTTTAGAAGCAAAAAGTTAGAGGACATCCAGGACTTAATGTCACTAAGACACCCTTGAAGTTTAGCCAAAGGTTGTTTCCTCTGGTTTCATAGATAAGTACAGCTGCGTATCATCAGCGTAGCAATGAAAGTTTATGCCATGGCTCTGGATAATTTTTCCCAAGGGCAAGATGTATAAAGTATCAACTTCAAGTTGATACCAGAACGGTTAACCAATATTTCCACAGACTTGAATAAAATTGGAAGTTCAGGATAATTTTCCAGCTCACTGCTTAGTGGGGGGCGGGCTTGAATGCCGAGGACTTTCCAGACCATCAACCTTGTGCCTGGAAGGACCACGCCCAGACTCCCTTGCCCTGCAGCCTCAGATCGAGCGATTCGGCTGAATTGCTCAGCCCTTAACCAGCTTGGACCAACACAGATGAGTAAAACAGTAAGCCTCAGCTGAATTTAGACATGTTTAGAGTAGAATCAGAGGTTATTTTATAATGTATAATCAATGAATGCTGCCACTTAACCCTGCTTTAATAAATACAAATCATCATAAGATGTGATGGACATTGAATTTATCATCTCTCTCATTAAGATCAAGATTTGAGAGGGCTTCTGCCTTAACAACTTAGGTTCTTAAAAAGGTTACTCGAGCCCATTATAGTTACAGATCCTTGGGGCTCACATCCTAGCCACTAAACCTAACCTAGTTGATAGCAAGAGCTCAGATCATAAGAGGAGAGCTGCTGTTAACAAAAGTGATCGATGACTGTATCTTGAGCCAGGCTATTCCTACTAGGTGAGTTATCGGTGGAAGCAGGATAGGAATTTGGACATAAGCAGTAAGAACTCGGCGTATCTCCTCGCCACCAGTTTGAACAAAGTTGAGGAAATCTAGCAGGGTTACATCCTACCAGACCACAACCTGGGACCCTTTAAAAACAGAGAGCTGGGCCAGTGACAGACAGAGGCTGAATAAACTAGGGGGATCTGACAGTTCGTAATAGAGCTCTCCGCTCTCAGAGTGCAGGATTACTCGTCGTTTCTAGAATATCTAAAAGTAGAGTTGGAGGATGGGCCTTCTGCTACCAGGCACCTTTATTATGTAACCAGCTACCAATTTGGGTTCAGGAGGCTGACACCACCTCCACCTTTAGAACATTTCTGTTTCATTGTCGACGACGACGACGACGACGACGACGACGACGACGATCTCAGACTAGAGTAAACTCGTCTTAATCACAGCTTCGTCATAGCTATGCTACTATAGGCCTACGCTGCAGGGGGACGCCAACATGATCTGCTGAGTGGCGTCTCCACCTCTGTGCCTCATTTTCTTTCTTGTAGTTTGTTGTGTTGTTTTATCCCCCTTTTTTCCTATTTTCTTTCTGTATGTTTGCAGACAAGAGCTTCCCGAGTTTCATGCTCTGTCCATCCTCTGTCCATCCCAGCGTTAACCTCCACCTGTGTGTGTAGATGTGTTCGGGGTGCCGGCTGGCATGGTGACTGGTGATCTAGTCCTCTGACCATCTCACCTCAGCGCCTCTACCTGCATCTGTTTATGTAGCCATTTCATTCTGTCATTTGTGTGCTCTCCCTCTCTTTGTCTACATCCCCTCTCCTTTCTTTACCCGTCTGGCCTTCAGCAGGAAAGTCCCTCCATATGATCCCAGTCCTGCTCAAGGTTACTTCCTCTTAAAGTGGAGTTTTTTTCCTTGCCACTGTTTGGCTTAAGAAAAAAAAGTTTCTCTTCTCCTTCTCCTTCTTCTGTGGGTTTTTTTTTTAAACTTGCCATTATCCTTGATTTGGATTTCATATAATTTTAGTTAGTTAATGATATTTGATCGGGGTCATGCTCTGGGTCTCTGTAAAGCACCTAGAGACACTTGGCATTGTAAACAAACAGATTCTATAACAATAAAACTGAATTGAAAGGAAAGAAAATATGCAAGGGGACATACACCCGCCTTCTTCTTATAAAAACAAAAAACTGACACACTGCGTGCACTTTCATATCTTTGATGTTGAGAGTGTACCATACCGAAAAAATATTTTGCATGGCATAATAAACCTTGTATTAATCTTTGTTTTTGGTCTCTTCTTGACACCAGATGAAAGAACACATGTCTTATAGTTTGTACTTGTAACCACTCTTGATGATCTGACTGAGGGGTTCAGTCCTGTGTAGTACAGCAGGGGGCAAGGTATATACACCACATTTAATGCCCACCTGTGCTGCTGGCTTTGAGTTGACCTCCAGAGTTGTCTTCCAGAGCCTCATTGAGCTCTGGATGAAGATGGTTACTGTCCAGTTGACCTTATAAAACTTCAAGCACTCCAGCATCTGTGTGTGGCATTGAACCAGAGGTTCTGTGCTGTCTTCATGTGCCTACTCATCTTAGCTGCTATGAAGCCTGATAACACCGCATGGAAGCTCCTGAGACAGATTACAGGATCATATTGTTCCCTTCTGGGGGTCCTTTATGATGAGAACTGTCTGGCTTTGGGTTAGTCACTCAGGGTGGGTCCCTGACTGTAGCTGCTAGTTCATTTCTGCTGTTCGGTGTTCATAGAGTGCAATTAGCTTCTTCAGCCAGTAGGTATGGATCATATTGGGCCCTGGTGCTGAAGAATACAATCTGTTCAAAATGGATTAACGTAAAAGACATTTTTGATTAACATGATAAATATGCCATTTAACACCACATTCTGATTAAATACAGATGGAGATTACTCAGTTATTTTTGACTAGGACGTGGTGCACTTATGCCATTTGATCCCAAACAACCCTCAGTTTTATCATGATTCACACAAAAAAAAGAAAAAAGAAAAAAAAAAAAAAAAAAAAGGAGTTTACCTACAAGTTGCATTGTAAAGTTTTATTAGTCCAGCTCCTGTTAAACATGGTTTGAATGAAGATTAGTGATGTTATGAGAGAGCCGAAGCGCATATCGAGAAATGGAGGGGGCGTGTCCGCGAAGCGCGTATCAAGGCTTGCTTCATTTGGGGAGGAGCCAAAAGTGATGACGTCCGAAGGTTCACCGCCTGGCTGTACCACGTGACTGCTTCAGGAAGTGGTTCAGATCTTGGCACGGGGTTTGACAGCTTTATAAACGCCACAGGCTCCATTCAAGATGTGGGTGTTTGTAGGCGAGTTGCGGTCAGGTGAGAGGTTGGATAGTGGATTTTGGATAGTGTTGATATAGTTAGTGATAGTTTAGTTTACAGTTTAGAGAGTTTAGCAGAGTGTTGGTGAGAGATAGACAGGAGATTAAGGAGAGTGAGGACAGGATAGGAGGAGGATGGAGCCAGCTCTGAAGAGGAGGTATTCCCCTATGTGGGAACATTATGAATCGATTGGTCCAAATAAGGTAAGCTGTACATACCATTATTTTAGATGCATTAGGTTTGCTTGTGAAGAACTGTATTTTCACTGTCTTCCTTTACTGAAAGGTGAGGTGTGTATATTGCGCCAAGGAGTTGGGGTATAATAATAACACCTCATCTATGGTAAGGCATTACCGTGCCTTCCATGAGGATAGGGAGGAAACTGGAGCTTCAACCAGTCGACGTAAGGTCATTTAATTAGTACAAATTCACCATCACAATTATTTTCAAACAGGCATTTGTTTATTGTACAAATGAAGATAGGTAACAGACACTGTATTTATTCTCTTTTAATCAGCCACCAGAAAACAAGAGCTGGATGAAGCCCTAGTCACCATGGTAGTGAAGGATACCCAGCCCTTCAGTATTGTGGATGACATTGGATTCAAGGCATTCGTGTCCAAACTGGATCCCAGTTATGTCCTCCCTACAAGGCAGGTATGTGTGGGTACCCACATGAAACAAATGTGTAGTTTTTTTGCATGTCTCAAAATTCAGCACTGTTTATTTCCTTTAGGCTCTGAAGGCCATGATGGAGGCCAAGTATAAGTCTGCTAAAGAGCAGGCAAAGACTAAAGTGGAGAAAGTGGTGGCCGTTAGCCTCACAGCTGACATCCATCAACATGGCAGTGACCTGCCATTTTGTGGACGAGGACACCAGGCTGGATTCAGTGATGTTGGGAGTGCAGGCATTTCCCCAGTCTCACACACACACACACACACACACACACACACACACACACTGCTGATAATATAGCTCGTGTGAAAGCCTCTCTAATGGAGGAATGGGGAATCACCAATAAGGTGACGTGTTGTCACTGATGGTGCTGCCAATATAGTCGCCTGTGTGAGAGAACTGAAGCTTAAGCACCACATTTGCATTGCACACATACGCTGAACCTGGTTGATCAAAACCCTGTGGTCTCTGGCATCCGGGCAAAGGCAAGGAAGCTTGTTGGCTACTTCAGAAGCAGCACCTCTGCGAAGGTATGCTCTTTCCTTTTATTCCAATATATAATAAAGCTTATAGTTTGTCTGTATTGCTACTGCAGTGATTTAACGGCTTACTCATTTTTGTCTTTAAGGGAGAAGCTTACGCAAGTGCAAGCATCTCTGGGGATGCCAAATTTGAAACTCACGCAAGAAGTGGAAACTAGATGGAACAGCACATATTTGATGCTGCAGCGTTTGGTTGAGCTGATGGAGCCAGTAGGAGCAGCATTGGCAGGCCTACAACATGACATCCCCTACTTAACACCTGATGAATATCAGATTGTTGGAGGGTGCCTTTCAATGCTGTCTCCATTTTATGATGCCACTGTGGAGCTCTCCTCTGAAGAAAAGGTGTCTGCATCTAAAATGGTACCTCTCATGACAATGCTTGAACATTCTCTACAAGATGAAATGAGCAAGACAGCAGCACCACCATTAGGAATAGGGGACCAGCTTATCAACCATCTCCGGGAGAAGCTACACACTTTGCAGTTGATGAGCATCATGTCCCTTGCTACACTCCTGGACCCCAGATATAAGGTTATTGGGTTTTTCAGCCCAACAAAAGCGAGTGAAGCGCCTGACGTCTGAGTGTGCCAGTTTCATAAGATCAATACAAGGCAGAGAGGAAACTCCTCAGACTTCCACCTCTCATGATGTCACTGGAGGTAGTCTATAAAATTTAAAATTTTGAGATCAATTATTCCTATTAGAACACTTACTAACATGATCTGTGGTTTCCTCTTAGGTAGCAAACTGTGGCATCCTTTGGACACCAGCGTCATGGAGGCAAGGAGGACTCAAAATGTCACTGCTGATGCCACTGTGGAAGTCCAGCGCTACCATGCCGAACCAAATATACACCGGCAGGAAAACCCATTGACATACTGGGAGAGACAAAAATCACTGTACTCCCATTTGTACATGATGGCTATTCTGCCCTTGCTATACGTCAGCTCTGTACAGCTAGACAGATAGCTAACATGAAATAAATAATGAAGAGAAACTAGAAGTCTTGTTGAGGATTGTTTGCTCTTTTGTTTTTCTTCTCCTCAGTTTTATTTCTCAAATTTCTTCTCATTACTTTTCTTTTTTTGTAAGACTGCAATAACAAACAGAAAATACACATTACAAATGTAACGTCTGCTGTCTCTTTACAACAATATAAATAAAATACACATTCATAGAACAGATGTAAATTGTGTGGCGTACCGCCGCGGCCCCCTACTGGGCTAATTATGCATTGGCAGGACGAACAGTATCCACCACGATTTTCACTCGTAAAAGCAGACACAATTTTAAACATGAGAAACTATATAATAAGGGATAAACAGATTCACCACACAATAACTTAATGCTGATGTGAAATAACTTACAGGCAAAGATTTAACCCAGCTCTGTATTGAAGCAGACTCGTGTTGTCTGATGTACTGTTGCTTGAGTCGGTCCGTCCCATAAAATGGTCCGACTAGAAACTAAGCCCAAAAAACGCCAAAGGGCGGAACAACGGCACAAACATTTTTATGCACCCCAGCATCCTCTGTGCCATGTGAAAGGGTGTTCTCCAAGGCTGGAGAGATTGTGTCAAAAAAAAAAAAAAAAAAAAAAAAAAAAAAAAAAAAATTGATAAAAACCAGAAACTGTGGAAAAGTTACTATTTTTGAATAAAAATGCATGAATTCACCCCTTTAATGGTCATCATTGTCCAAGTTGCACAAGCATATTCAGTGGGCCCCCTTCGTGGTTCCACAGGCACTTTCACTGTTCTCTGCCCAACTAAGCTCAGATCATTTTCTTAAAGTGACAAAAAGAAATTGCACAACATGCTGTATCATATGATACTACTTTGGGAAACATTAAACAGAGATTACATTCAAACAATATTTTATTATGAACTTGATCATTTATGTAGACCAATTATTTGGTCATACACATTTTGTTATTCACAGTCATTCACAAGAGCCATAACTGATACATAAATTCAATGCATCACATCCTAAGATTCAGCTGGTTGTGATTATAAACCTGACCAGTAGGTGGTGTCATGCGCATATGAAGCAGCAAGAAATGTACCATTTCTAGAACCACTTGGCCAATGTGTGACACAGCTTCACAAGGCTTCATCTAACCATTACTTATGAAGATAATTATAGTATTCATACGTCACTGTGAAGTTAGATCTTAAAGTGTTGTGTTTTAACCCAGCAGGTGGTCATAAATGATGAGTTATGTCTCCTAATCAATGAACTCCCATTTGATGGTGTGGCTCACAAACCAACTCATCTGTAAGTTACTGTAAGTGGAAAAACAACAACTTTCTACAAGAGAAACTGATTCTTCTTTTTTTTTGGTCACTTGTCATTTCCCTCATATTATGATACACTTTTATACATACACATGAAAATTACATTAATATTCCAGCTGTACATTCATTTAAAAAACACCCCAACTTCTCTCAAAGTCAGTGCACACAAGACAAAAGCTCTGGTTTGTTATATAGGCCACACCTCAATCACACACCTGTTGGAAATTAGGTCGTTAACTTTCAACAAGACTATGTAAATTAAACATCCATTAAAGATCTTTTTAAGCTTCTTAAATTGGAGAAAAGGTAACTCATCCTCCTAAACATAATGATCTTAATATAAATCTACCCATAAACAAATAAATGTATGAAGATATTTCCTAATAAACCTAATTCATATTTTTGCATCTAAAAGTACTTCTCTACTCCTCATGTTTTCTCTGTTTCCCTGCAAATGGTTTCATCATATGATTAGATACCTTTGACAGGGATTCTTTCAGGAACAGATGCTAAAGTTGTTTGAGCTTATAGATCTGAGAAATGAGATAAATATGAGTGTACCAGATTATTTTATTATCTCTATATACTTCCAGGGGTTGTTCAATGCCAATGTTCTGTAATTATTCTGTGTTTGGTCTGCATCTTCAGAGATCTGGATGATTTAGAACAGACTTCTATTCTCCTGTGTTTGGAAAATTACTTTTCATTTGTCTGTGTTTATCAGCCCAAATACTTTTAGGTATGCCTAATAAGTGAATCCCCACTTATTAGGCATACCTAGAAGTATTTGGTACTAAGTATTAGACTGGAGTCTAGACACCAAAGCCCAAGTGTTCTGTCATTGAGAAAACATTTGAAGTCTTCATTGCAAGAGTTGATTGAAATATTTTTTTCAATGAGACTTTCTACCTCCAACTTCCAGGAGATCCAACTCAAAGTAATGGTTTCAAAAACCCTTTAATAGCCTTCAGGAGCTTCTTCATAATGGTGACATTTCTAAAATAGTTCATTTTATATATATATATATATATATATATATATATATATATATATATATATATATATATATTAGGGCGGTCAAAGTTAAGGCGTTAACGCGTGATTAACGCAAACTAATTTTAACGCAACTAATTTTTTAAACGCGCGATTAACGCGTGGCCGTTGATGTACAATAGTAGAGAGGAATGTAGGTTTAATGAGCCTCGGGCCCCGCCGTAGTTGTAGTCCTGTAGTCCTCCGTAGTCCCTGTCAAAACAGGAAGTTAATAGCGTGCAGCTATTTTCTTTTTCTTCTTCTTTTCAGGCTCAGTAGCCTCGCTAGGAATCATATAAAATGAAAAAAGCGACTGGTGAGCAACATTGTTGGTGCAGTTGAACACACAACAGTTCTTCACCATCTTTCCCCCGATCGTAAACTGTAGGAAATCAGACAGAACAGGCACAAAATGCAAAATGTATCGGCTTCCCTAGCAACAGTGAGCGATTGTTTGCCCCCACGGACTGGTTGCTATGGCCCGCGGATGCCAGTGGCCCGGATGTTCGTGATCGAGAATGCCGCAGACAAACAGACGTAAACAATCCTCCGTTAGCAGACGCTGGGATAAAAATGGATACAAAAGATACTATTTTGAATGGTAAGTTTAGCTTCAAAACCTTGCCTGATGGCTAACTCCACAAGATAAATGTTGTTTGTGTTTACTGTCGATGTGAATTTAGTTACCACCGGAGTCCGACTACTGAAATATCACTTGTCGGCTAATCAGAGCGCTGATGCAGAGAGGCCCCCCCCCCCCCCGTTTGAAGCAAACCACGAAAATATTTTGTATGAAGAACATAAGAGAAAATATTGAGTATATATATATATGTATAATATAATGAATTTGGCATTGTAGCAATAAATAAACATGCATTTGTTTTGCATAAGGCAAGCATTTGTGTACTCTCATATTAGGCAAGGCAACTTTATTTGCAACTTTATTTGCAATTCAATTCAAAGTGCTTTACAGATGCAGTCACAAGAAGGCAAATAGAGTCATTCCATACAAGCATAAAAATAATCAATAATAAATCAAATTAATTAATAAAAAAATTAATTAATTAAATTAAAAATGAAGAGTGCAGATAAAATCCTTCCAGTCATCATCTTCACATCTAAACAGAACTGTTTTCAGCCTGGATCTGAACATTGTCAGAGTTCAGGTCTGTCTCACATCTTCTAGAAGACTGGTCCAGATTTTAGGAGCATAAAACTGAAATGCAGCTTCACCTTGTTTAGTCCTGACTCTGGACACCAGCAGGAGACCACTACCTGAGGTTCTCAGAGTCCAGGTTGGTTCATATGGCTCTAACATGTCAGAGATGGACTTTGGGGCCATGAAGAGACTTGAACACAAGTAGAGCTGTTTTAAAGTTTATTCTCTGAGGGACAGGAAGCCAGAGACCTCAGGACTGGACTAATATGGTCATATTTCCTGGTTCTAGTCAGGACTCGTATTAATAAGAGTAATACAACTTGAAAAAGATCTGTATAAGGTAGATTTAGAACAGATAAAAATATGCGATTAATTTGCGATTAATCGTGATTAACTATTGACAGTCATGCGATTAATCTGATTAATTATTTTGAGAAATTGACAGCCCTAATATATATATATATATATATACATATATATATGTATAAACTGAACACCTTTTTTAGTCCACCATAAGTATATAAATAAATACATACGCTGATCAGCACTACACTCTGACTACACACTTTATTATGCCACTGCAAAATATTTGGTTCTTACCACGAAAAAAAAAATTACATTTTGAAACGTTAGATATTTTTTCTTGTTTTAATAATTACTTTATTATTTTAAGTCTCAGTATAATCTTATATCAAGTAAAACTTTACTTTTTTGTCTCAAACAGGCAGGGAATCCTAAAATGAGACAATCAACACTTAAAATAAGATGTATTACGTTTTTTTCCTCCTCCTCATCTCCTCTCCTCATCAAAATAAATCTTGTTTTAAGATTCAATAACAAATTATACCTTTCTTAAATCTAGAAACGAGTGTTCCTACAATCTTAATTTAAGAAATCTTACCAAGTGAATTTATCTTGCTGCATGGACAGATTTTTTTTCACTTGTTTTGAGTACCTTTTTCCTTAGTTGTAGTGTTTTTATCTTGTTTGAAGACCCTCTTTTTGTTGCAGTATGAGCACATCCTCCTTGTGATCTCAAATGATCTCTGACCAGTCAGGGTCTGGATGAAGAACATCTGAATCCTGCAGCGTCTGGTACTGGGATGTTATCAATAGATCTTTTGGACCTTGTGGGTTGTGGGGTGGGGTCTCTGTGGAAGGGAGTCTCTTCCCACAGAAGCCATCAGATCCCATCAGAATGCTGTCTGTGGAATTTGAAGGCCAAATGAACACCTCAGTTCCTTGGGACGTTATTTGAGTGCTTCCTAAAATATTTGTTGAGGGGTCCACTGCTGACCTGATTGGGGAGGTGGCTCTTACAGAGGAAATATGTTACCATGTTAAGGCTGTGATTGGTCTGCAAAAATGTTTAAGTTGGTGCCAAAATAGGATTAATGTAAATGCCAAGATGCATGTTTTTCCAGCAGAACTTTGCATTATAACTAGAGGATCTCTGATTATGTCAGGGTTCATGATTTATTTTTAACTTTATTTTTTTTTTTTTCATTTGTGGTGCCTGGACTCCCTGCTGGGTGTGGTTGGTGGCTGCTGTTGTACTAATTACCAACTCTACTCACCTGTGGTGGACTGCTGCTCTGTGTATTTAAGCTCCAGTCTTCTATCCTCTCACTGCCAGAGTGTTGGTTGTCCAACATGGTAAAACTTTGTAGCTACACTGTAATTTAGACTGGACTTGTCTGGTGGGCCAGTTTGGTTCCTCACCTTTTTTCTTTCTTGAACAGACTAAAGTTTCTAGACTTGAGTCAAGGACCTTGATCTCTTAACACTAGTACCATTTGTAAATCCCACTTGCTTTTATCTACTCGCCTCTACTCTTTTCTGGCAGCAATGGCCAGATTAAGCTTTCCATCCATTTGGTTCACAAAGGTGCATGGCACAGCATCAGGTTCTTGACACAGACAATCATATTAGATGCACTATCAGTGACAAGATGTAACTTTTTTTTATCTTTATCCCTCCATGAATCATGACTTTACACAAGCCATATTTTCAGCTGTTTGTGCCTGTGGGGAATTTCACTTCACTGAGCATTGTTGACCTCAGACATGTGTTGTCATCTATAAACGGGCATTTAACTACCAAGTAGGCATCCATGGTGAGTGATGTCTGCTGTCAGAATAACTTCAGGGACTTTCTGGACCCTGACCTTCTAATTCTCCTGTTGGTATTTGGCTCTTAACAGCCTGAAGGCGATGGGTAGTGATGAATATGTACTTTGAATTGTACTCACACTTCACCCATGTCATCACACATACCTTCCTAGTTGGGAGAACATAGGTTGGATCCAATTTGGCTACAAACTCCTTGAAGTATTTATCTCGACTATGCTGAATGGCTGGCTGTGTCCTTTATAAATCAAATCAAATTTATTTATAAAGCCCTTTTCATACACAAGTAACACAAAGTGCTTTACATAATAAAAACAAAAGCAACTTAAAAGCCATCGCACACCCTGGGTTACAGTAGTAAAAATCTCACTCACTCAGTCACACAGTAGACATGACCCCCCCCCACCCCCTTTGACCCCACTCTAAAAAGACTCTAAGACATCCATTTTGGCACAAATGGGGATCAGTCCACGTCGAGAGCACCCCCACCCACAAACAAAAGCAGAAGTCGCTGCCACAGGAACCGTCCAGACCCAGGCCAACCAGGACCCATACTGCAGACATCGGCCACAGGGTCCCGCCCACCCAGAACACAGACAGTGCCCATGGCAACGACCCCGTAAACCAGGCAGGTGTAGCTCCCAACATGGAGAATCCCCATGAGGAGAACACTGGAGTTAAAGAAAATAAAATTTCAAACGGACTTAAAACCAATAAGAACAGCTAATACATAAATGAATGACTACAATTAAATTGATAACTTTAAAATAAATAGAAGTAAAATTTGAGTGAGATAAATAAATTTAAAAAAAAAAAAAAAAAAAGGTGTAAATAGATTTTAACTATAAGCCAAATTAAAAAGGTAGGTCTTGAGCTTCCCTTTAAAAGCATACAGTCTCTGCAGCCCTGAGGTCCTCAGGTAGGCTGGTCCAGAGTCGGGGGCCCTAATGATGAAATGACGCCTCGCCATAGGTTTTAAGTTCTGACTCTGGGAACAACTAAAAGGCCGGTACCTGAGGAACAACTAAAAGAACCTTAAAATCAATCCTGAAACACACGGGGAGCCAATGCAGTGATTTTGAAAACTGGCGTAATATGTTCCCGCCCTCTGGTCCTCGTCAGCACACATGCGACTGAATTTTGGAGTAATTGTTGGATAGATATACTATTTTTAGGAAGACCAGAGAGCAGGGCATTACAGTAGTCAATTCTACTGGAGATAAAAACATCAACACCTCCGTGCTGGCAAGAGAGAGAAATGCACTGGAAAAAAGGCCACTCAAAAAATAAGTAAAAAGAATTTAATAGAAGATATTTTTTGCTTGTAATAAGCAAAAAAAATCTGCCAATGGAACAAGTGAAAATTCGCTTAATAAGATTTCTTTAAAATAAGACAATATATTTAAGCCTGACAAGATCTTGAAATCAGCTTAAAAATCTTATGACATGTCAAAAAAACTTGTTTCATCTGAGAGATATGACTCAAAACAAGATGTTTTCAAGACTGTTTCACTTAAGATATTAAAGATGCACTGTCTAAAAACAAGTTCCTATATCTCACTGAAATGTTACTCTTTAGGTGATTGTGTCTTTATATTAAGTGTGAGATATTTTGACTAGAAATTAGAAAAATATACTTCGTAAGATTTTGAGTTTTTTGCAGTGTGGGTGGACTCTGGTGATGGTTTTTAAGATGATAAAAAGCTTGTTACATTTCTAATATGTGGAATAAAATCCAGCTCGTGATCTACTGTATCAAAGGTAGTGCTTAGATCCAGTAGAACCAGGACTGAAAGTTTCTGTGCATCCATGTTACATCTTAGTTCATCAACAATCTTCAATAGAGCTGTCTCTGTGCTGTGGTTTGTCCTAAAACCAGACTGAAACCTCTCAAAAATAATGTTCTTATTCAGAAAATTATTTTAACTGAATAAAAACAACCTTCTCTATCATTTTACTTAAAAATGGTAAGTTAGATACAGGTCAGTAATTGTTAAAAACAGCAGGATCTAAATTACTCTTCTTCAAAAGAGGCTTCACCACTGCTGTTTTAAAGGCAGTGGGGAAAACACCTGTCTGAAGAGAGGAATTCACAATATTTAAAAGCTCATACTCAAAGAAGCCATAACATGTTTTCAACAGTGATGTGGGAATTGGGTCTAAAAAGCAGGTTGTTGGATTCTAGTTGGGAGAAAACTCGACCAAGCATCTTTGCATCAACCAGGACAAAACTCTCAGGTAAAAGCAATGGTTCACATGTGGTAAAATCAGCATCTCGCTGAGATAAAAGACTGGATCTAATGGTATCAGTTTTATTTCTGAAGTGGTGTGCAAAGTCCTCATATGCAGCAACTGATGGTGGCATGGAGGACTTGTTAAAATCTCTGTTTATTAAGAGGTCAATAGTGTTTTAAAAAGAAATTTCTGGTTTTTTCTAGTTTCTATGATGAAGATTGAGAAGTGGAGGGTTCTTGCCTGTTTGACTGAGTTATTGTAAGTTTTGAGTTGTACATGTAAAATTTCATAGTGGATTATTAGTTTTGTTTTTCTCCATTTTCTCTCTGCTCTCCTGCACTTTCTTTGCAGCTCCTTTACGTCTCCGTTCATCCATGATTGTGTGGGTTTCGTTCCTATTGTTCTAAAAGGAGCTGCAGCATCGATAGCTGATTTCAGTTTGCTGTTTAAAATTATCAACAATAAAATCACATGGTGCAGGTAAAATCTGAGCAGGAGTTTGATTTAAAATGCCAATAAAATTTGCAGCCACTTCAAAAGTAATGTATCGTTTCCTCACAATTCTCACCGGGGCCTCCTGCTGGCTAAAACTGGTAATGTTAAAAAACACAGTCGCGATCAGACACAGCCAGGTCATCAACAGAGGACACCCCAGTAGACAGAGGTTATGACCAGATCCAGGGTGTGTCCTCTGTTGTCGGCTGTGTGACATGTTGTTTAAAATTCATACTGTTTAAAAGGTTTTAAAAACTCACGAATCATTTTGTAATGTCCATGTGCAAGTTAAAATCGCCAGTTATCAGAATTCTATTGTAATTAACCAACATTGCTGACTATAACAGGCTGTATCTATAAATGTGATGCCGAATCTTGTTACTGCTTTTCACCAGGAGATGGCAGACATGTGTGCCTGTAATATGAGAACCATTTTTGGAGGTGGCGCTATTGCGGTGTGGAAACATTCTGCAGTCGCCAAGCAGGTTGAGGTGTCAGGGGGGCTCATAACACCGCAAATATGAAAAAATGTAGTGGGGATGAAAACAACCACGGTTGTCCTGGCAACGCAGGAAAAGCCACGGGGGGGGGAAAAAAAAAAACACAGCTAATGGCGCACCAGAAATGATGGTGGTGGTGGTGGCTGAGAGTTCTTGAGAGAAGAGGAAGAGTATCAAAAGTGGAGCCTAAATTTTGATTAGCCTCTTGGTTTTTGTTGAGACGATCTGACAAATTCTGAGCCCATTGATTTCATCCCTTTTCCAAATGATGAATTCTGGAG
This sequence comes from Hirundichthys speculiger, assembly GCA_018398805.1. Taxonomy (NCBI): domain Eukaryota; kingdom Metazoa; phylum Chordata; class Actinopteri; order Beloniformes; family Exocoetidae; genus Hirundichthys; species Hirundichthys speculiger. The sequence goes on from JAGFBZ010000020.1 coordinate 65,863, forward strand.
CTTCATCACCAATCAAACAAATAGAAAAGGCCAGCAGTTCTTTGAAAAGGAAATATTGAAACCAAACTCCATTCATGATTTTATGATGTGATTGTCCCTAAAATGGAAGCTTTCATTGTGCATGGGGCTTGAGGAAAAATCTGAACGAGGACTACTGGGCAGGTTTGGGCAGGTGATGTCACAATAATCAAATTAGATGACAAATCTACTTCGATTCTAAATTTTGGTTCATACTGAAGATATTTCTCATTTACAGTATGACTTTATCCCAAACTACTTTAAAGTTATAGCCTTTTGAAACCTTGATATCAAAATTGAACATTTTCAATATGGCCACCACCTTGTGATGTCATAATATGCAAATTATAAGAATTATTTCACTCTCATCACAGACTTTGAGTCATACTAAACAATTTTCTCGTTTGACAGTATACCTTTATCTAAAACTGCTTTCAAGTTATAGCCATTTGAAACCTTGATGTCAAAATTTTATATTTTCTTGAAAAAAGGGTTAAAATGAATTGTTGACTAAAAACTCAGAATATTGTTGAATAAAACAGGAGGGAGGATTTGTTGGTCTGTAGACTGTAACAGATAAAATAGGTGGGTTTCTGAAAACAAATGCATGGTGCTCAAATGACGAATAAGTATTTAGTGTAATATTTCTTGGTAAAATATAATTGCGAGCAATAGATGCAGTTCCACCACCTTTTTTACCCTCCCTGACAGAAAATAAAAAGTTAAAATCAGGAGGGGAAGCCTCGGTAGGAATAACTGGTGCATCAGTGCCAAGCCAAGTTTCAGTTAAAAAGAGACAATCAATTTTGTTGTATAAAATCAAGTCATTTATAATAAAGGACTTATTTAAAAGAGCCATACGTACTGTTCTATTGTTCTGTGAATTAATTTAGTTATGATATGGGTTTGTTGTCACGGTGCTGTGTGTGTGGTATGGAGACATCAGACTGTAGACAGAAGTGGGTATGGTCTGGGATGTTTGTGTTGTCTCTTGGTGACATCTACAGGTATATGTTGTGAGGAAGGTGGGGATGTTATAGGAGGTGGTGTGTTATGGCTGGACCGTCAGCTGAAAAATGCTTTACTGGAATGAAGTGTGAGAATGATGTTCATTGATAGATGTGATTAAGTAGAGGCCGTCTGATTGAAAAAGATGTGGTCTATTGTAAAAAGTGGTGAAATTATCGATGTATGGAATATGGCTAGAATTACAGTAACATTTTTAACCAGATGTTAAAGTTGTCTGAGGCGGCTGAATTTGATGTCTCCATACCGAGGGGAAGGTAATGGTCCAGAGATGATGCATTGTTTAACTGTTTGATGCTGTGAATGAGATGAATGAAGTCCTTCTTGAGTGTTTCTGACTGAAGCTTTAGATCATTGGTACCTGCGTGGATGACGATGGTGGAGACTGAAGGATGACACTGTGACAGTTTATGGGCAATTGTTTACGATCATGAACACCAGAGCCTCATCCAACTCCTTTTCTGGTCACAGCCTTGGGAAGAGTCGATTAGTGTGTTCAATCTGAATTGTAAATACCATATATGGTATAGTTAATACCATATGGATACAGACAAGGGGTCTCCAAAGTTGGTCCTCGATGGGTTTGCAGGTTAGACCTGGAGACCACAACAAAAGATCTGCTGGAACCTATCCTAGCTCTCTTCGGCCAAAAGACAGGGCATTTGCATAATAATGAATCACAAGTACCAATCATCATTGTGGTAAATTTTAAGGTGGTCACACAGATCTGACATGTATTGATGTGCAGCATAGGTGGTGGTGACATCAACGTCCATGGGTTGATGGAGAAGATACAGTGGCAGTGTCAATTCCCTCTCAAATGGATGGTTGGATCACCCCAGACCTTGCCTTCTCCATCCCCTACTCCGGAGACCCCACCTCCTTCACCTGAGGATGAGAGTACGGTGGATGGGCTGATGTCAAGTATGAGTCTGAAACTCGTGAAAGCTGCATTTAACCATCTCCTCGATCTCACTATCATCAAGTTCCAAAAAGAGAAATGCTACGGCTACCAGGTTGACCATCCAAGTCAGAGACGGCATCAGTGTTTGGAGATCCTGGAGAGAGAGATTTCTTTTGAGACTCATGCTTCCAGCCTGACGGTATGACTCTTCAACCCAAATTTTATTCTACCACTTCTTAACCATGTATCACATCCATGTGGAGGAATCAAGTTTCAGAAATGGGAGAAACTCTGACAAAGCTACAATACTCAGAGGACGAGGATGACCCTGACAACTTTGTATGAAGACTTGTTCAGAAACAACCTTGAAACTTCTTGGAGCATCTTATTAGTTAATTTATACACTGCTACACTTTAGTGTTCATATTTTACCCATTTGCTGGAGAGAGGGGAGAAGAAAAGGAACCTCTTTTTCATAACATGAAAAAGTGTACGACAAGCCTACCTGTCATGTTTTAAAACACTGTTGTTCACTCATGTTAAACTGATGGTGAAATTATAAAAAAAAAAAAAAAAAAGAATAAAGGCTCAGCTCAGTCTTTTTGAGCTGATTCCTGTGCCAGCATGTCTGAAACACTTAAAGGCTATTACAACCCTGCTCATCCAGGCAGTTTTGGAGGTGTAGGACGACCTCATCGGGTGGTGCAAAATGAAACGGGAGAATCGGTCAAGCTTGAATATGTCAATGTTTTTTTATTTGACACCTAATGCATTTTATAAATGAGTTTTATAATTACATTATAGCACCGTATAACTAATCACTCAAATGATCATAATGCTTTATAACAATCATAACACACTATTTATCATCACTTATAACATACCAATAATACCTGTTAGCAACTCGCTGACAATGCCCATATAGTGAATTATACATATTATCTTATAAACATGGATAATTATCATTAGAAAACACTCATAAATTATCATAAGGCTTTATAACAATAAGCATAACACAGATCATTTTATAATCAAGTATTATAATACTTCATGATTGCTGGTCCCTTGCCAACCGATGTTTGTTTTTTTGCAATGATCAAAGGGTATTATAATGATCATAGTTTATATATGAAAACTTCTTTTTTTTGTTTTTTGTAATGCATTATACCAGTGATTATAAAGGCATTATCATATGATAAGTTACTCTAAAATTGTAATTGGGTGCTTCAAGTGAAACTGCTCAGGTATAGGCTGGTATAACACGTTACAAACTGGACATAAGTCACTAAGTGGTTTGCTTGAAGAAAAATACACATTTTTTAATCTATTCAAGACCAACACAAAACATTGCAAAACCTCCTTCAAAAAACTGTATTTGTTGAACTTTCTTATATCATGAATAAGGCAGCTAAGAATGCCTTCTCTTTGGTTTCAGGCATTTTGTTCATGAGCTCCTGGATAAGGTCATCTTTCTTCACGAGTTGTTCTTGGAGAAGAGCCTTGTCCAACTTCTTCACACTATGTTCTTCAGCATCCTCTGAGCCGCTCCGTCAGTTTACGTGGCCTACCACTTCATGGCTGAGTTGCTGTCGTTCCCAAACACTTCCATTTCCTTATAATACAGGTGACTGTGGAATATTTAGGAGCGAGGAAATTTCACGACTGAATTTGTTGCACAGGTGTCATCCTATCACAGTTCCACCTGGAATTCACTGAGCTCCTGAGAGCGACCCATTCTTTCACAGATGTTTCTAGAAACAGTCTGCATGTCTAGGTGCTTAATTTTATACACCTGTGGCCATGGAAGCGACTGGAACACCTGATTCTGATAATCTGGATGGATGAGAAAAATACTTTTTTTTTTTTTTTTTTTGGCAATAGTGTATAATGGTTTGAATGACCAAAATCAGTTTGGAACAGAATCATGTAATGTACAGGGGCGGCGCTGGGGGGGTAGCTTGCAGTTGCTATAGCAACCCCAAAATATGGCGTAGCAGCCTCAAAGCAACCCCAAGAATGGAGACTATTAAAAATGAAAAAATCTTAATTGTGTTAAATAAAATAAAAATGGTGACAATTTTAAATTAATTTCATGTGTTTTTGTTTTAAATTAAAATAAAAGTATGACAATTAAAAATGATGTGAGAGAGACTCGTCTCGCGAGAGCTGGCCTGCAGTGGTCACGCGAAGTCAGCCTGGGAAAATTAAACCGGGCTGTTAGCGCTCCATTTTGATGTCACTTTTCTATCTGTTGAAGCGTAAGTCTGCCAGATCTCTTCTGATGTGTACTTATGTGAATATTAACTGGTTAAAATGTGATGAACAGGTTATTGTTTGTAGTCTGGGCTGTTAATGTGCATTTCTCACTGCTGTGAAAAGCGGCATGACTATATGGTAAAATTTTATAATAAAAAAAAAAAATCAATTTGAAGTTCGTTATCTGTTTTATAGCATCTGTGCTAGTTCAAAGGTTTGCATCAAACATGCTGTCATATTTCATAGCTTTAGTGTCTTTCATAAGGGGGGACCAAAAATCCCGGGATATTTGGGTCCCCCCATTAGAACTAACATTCTCTTCTCAAAATCACATTTTCACTGGATGCAAACCTTTGAACGCGACTCAAATGTTCTGTTGATGTCTCAAAAATGTCAGGTAAGCAGTAAAAACGTGATTTTGAGAAGAGAATGTTAGTTCTAATGGGGGGACCCAAATATCCCGGGATTTTTGGTCCCCCCTTATGAAAGACAATAAAGTGATGAAATATGACAGCATTTGGATGCAAACCTTTGAACATGACTCAAATGTTCTGTTGATGTCTCAAAAATGTCAGGTAAGCAGTAAAATTGTGATTTTGAGAAGACAATGTTAGTTCTAATGGGGGGGGGGGGGCAAATATCCCGGGTTCCAAATTTTCCGGGATTTTTGGTCCCCACTTATGAAAGACACTAAAGGCCAATATCGATCCATAACAATGACACAACCTGAAACCTCCATAGACACTGCAGCGATATGTTTGGAACCCCCCCTAATGGGGCCCCGACTGCCCGTGGCCGGCTTTCTGCGGCGCTTCAGGCCGCGCCCCCTTCTGCCAAATATGGAAGTGACCCCGGAAGTGGCCCCAAATTTCCCGGCGCCCCCATATTTCCCGGAACACCTGCACTTCAGCCTACCAGCAGTCCTCTGCCCACTGATAAAAACCAGTATGTGATGTGCTCTGCGCAGAGCAGGAGGTGGGACAGGTCTGGCTGTGGAGGTAGACCCTGCTTCTGCCAGCTGCTTGGTGAGAGTCTCCCAGAATGCCTTCTGGTGCAGAGGGATCTCTCCTCTACCCTTTGCAATGTCTTTGTGCAGGAGGAAGGCATTCACGATTGCAATGTCCATGAAATGGTAGAAGAAGGTCTTGTACCACTTCCTCATCTTGTGAAGGACCTTGTAGTAACCGATCAGGGCGTCAGACAGGTGAAAAAAATACACCTGGAACAACAATGAAAAAAATATATCCAAAAACATAAATATATGCAACACAAATATTGTTTCATTTCAAAATGAATACAGAGTTGAATATACAGCACATACCGGCTGTACTCCTTCACAGCTGGTGGAACTGAGATGTCCTTCATCTGCCAACGTCCATCTGCACCATTGAACCTCCTCTGCACTGTGTCGTCTGAATGGGCCGTGTGGAGTGCTGAACACAGGAAGACGTCCCTTGTGTCTTGCCACTGGACAAAGAGGAGGGAGTCCTTCCTGATCCACCACATGCTGCCGCGGGGAGATTTGGATCCCAGAGTGTTGACTTTAGTCTTTGGGAAGCCAATTCTGTTCGGCCGGATGGTCCCACACGCCCAGATCCTTTTCTGAAGGAGGTCACGGAAAAGGATTGGACTTGTGTAAAAGTTGTCCACAAAGAGCTTATAGCCAGTCCCCAGCATCCGTGTGTCAATAAGCTCCATCACAGACTCATAACTGAGCCCCTTACCGCTGTTTCCATGGGACTTCCCCTCGTACACAAAAAAGTCCCACGTATAACCATTCCTGGAGTCCGCCAGAACGAAAAGTTTATATCCCCAGCGAACAGGCTTGCTCTTCATGTATTGTCTGAGGCCAGTACGGGCTTTGGAGGCAACCATCCTCTCGTCGATGGCAATTTCCTGGCCAGGATGATAGTTCCTCCTGCAGGCATCCCTCATCTCTGTGTAGAGCGGCTTTATTTTGGCGAGCCAATCAAAGGATGCTGTGCCTCTCCTTTGTTCATTAGCAGCATCATCTGCCAGGCTGCTGAGGTGAAGGGACCGGGAGATCCTGAGGAACTTCTTTCCAGTCATCACCCGTCTTGGGAATTGGAAGCCGTACAGTTTGCCACCTTGCCAGTAGTCTGTAAATGCAGAGCATTTTACTACACCCATGAACACGATCAAACACATGAATGAGAACATGTCTTGCACTGTTACATCAATCCATGGGGTGGAGGGTGTTGAATGGTGTATTGAGCCGAACTCATTGGTGTTTTGTGTTATAGTCTGTAGAATAGCGTTTGTAAAAAAAACAACTGGAAAAGCTGCAGGGCTGTGTATGTTGTTGTTTGTATGAGCCGGGGTCCTGGTGAATGGGTGGGTGTGATGTCTGGCTCGTCAACATCATTCCATTTGTCTTCAGGGCCAGTTGAAAACTGACTGGTACTGGCACCAACGGCTCTTCCTCTTCCTCTTCTTCTCCCGGGTCCTCTGCCTTTTTGATGTTCTGGTGCTGGCAGAACCTCTCTGGACAGTTGGAGGATGGAGCTCCTAACCTGATGAGCTGCTATCCTCTCTGTGACCGCTTGCTGACTGGTTCCCAATCCACATCTGAATCTTCAGATGACTGCCCATTATGTGAAAATAAAGAAGTCATTTACTTCCCAAAACTTTCCATCTTTTCTGTATTCTACTGCTTTGTACAATGAAACACAGAGGAGATGGGAGGTAGAGAGGCACACACTCACACCCCATCCCCAACAAACACACATGCGCACACACACTCCCCAATCCCTCCCTCCCCACACACGCACAAACAAAGGCCTTTGTATTTATTGTTCAAAGTGATGCTTGTTTGTCGAAATATAAGGTAATACGTAATAATATAATATAAGCTGTAATACAAGTCATATGATCAAATACTTATCCAGAGCAATGTCCTCTCCGACGGCAAACATTTCCTCTGCGCAGGAGTCAACAGACGACGTGTCGCTCTTTTCCTCTATCTCCTCTCCTGACTTGTCACTTTTACGATGAGCACATTCCTCCATCGCTTCTTGGACAGTAAATCTTGTTTTCTGTGTCCTTTTCGCCATTTTCTGTCGTAAAGAACACTCCAATACTCTCAAATACGCTGAAAAACAAGCCACACTGCGGTGCGCGCATGGATATTTTCTGGTATAATAATGCATTTTTTGACTAAATACTTTACTGGATTGGATCGACTGGACATTTGTGAAGTCAACCAGTCCGATCAAAAATATTCCCACAAATATGGTCGAGTTTTATAAGGCTCATAAGGTGAGTTGCGTCGATTTCGTAACTGTTTGTGGTGTGACAAAGGCATTGATTGTACCTGCTGTTATGATTAGGCCCTGAAATGGTTTACATTGATTGAATCACAAGAATCTTAGCTTTCCAAAGATATGTCACATGAATGCCTCGCGTAACATATGAGCTGTGTAAATTACAGTTTAGTTTTGGAAATTACAGAAATTCGGACTGACGGCCTGCGGGCGGGCCTTCAGAATGTTAACAGTTTAATCTTTCTTCCTTGGCTCCAAAAACTATTTTCAATTTTGTCTTCATTTAACTGAAGGAAGTTCTGACACATCCAATCTCTAATTTGATCAATGCATCTGGTCAGTGTTTGGATTGGACTGTAGTCTCCTACTGAGGTTGTTATGTAGATTTGTGTCATCAGCATAGTTGCGGTAACATATTTAGCTGTTTTTCATAATTTGAGCAAGGGGAAGCATGTAGATCGGGGTCACGTAACAGGAAGCTGTAATGTTGACTAGTCAGTCATTGTACACTACTGTACATTTACTCAGTCAAAATTACGGCTCGGTGACAATTCGTGTACAGTGAACAGATCCTTTGAGGGGTCATAACTCAGTGACCTTAGGACTTTGGGGGCTCAAATTTGGGTATTCTCATGTCCATTAGGGGTACTTTAAACGTGTTCAGTTTGGTGGAGATTGGAGGACCCTGAAATTTCGGCCAAAAACACAGCTGAGAGAAGGAGCAAATGCTCCACGACCTGTATCTCAGGAGGTGTGGTCCCGGAGGCTGAAACTTCAGATTTAGTGTGCAAAGTATGGTAAAAATCGGAGCAACTTTGACTTTTCATCCAGGGAGACGGGAGGGTGAGCGGCTGACCGAGGCCAAAAATAGCGCATATGTCTCGGATACTGTGTCGGGGAGGCCCGGCCCCCACCCTGGAGGTATTAAATCACTGCTGTAATAAATACATTTCTCATTTATTAACTCATTCACTGCCAGACAGCTGCACGGCAGAGCGTTCCATACTGCCAGCGTTTTGGAGCATTTTCACTGATTTTCCAAGACCCATAGAATATTGTGTTCAATGACTCTTTGAACACTGAAACCACCAACATAAAGGGTAGACCCTCTTCTTTCATCAGGAAAAAAAAGTTTGTTCCTACCTTCTTCCAATCTTAAGTTATCAGCAGTAGAACAAGGGGAAGTTTCACCAAAATCACCCATTTCTGACCAAACAATTGAGAAAATGGCCTTTTTGTGAATAGAAGCAAAACAATGAGTCTAACACAAATATTTGTTGTTCTACTGACTATTCAAACATCTGAACAGTAGTTTCCTTCTATAGAACCAAAGAAAAAAAAAAAAAGGTTTGTGATGGCAAAAATAATGATTTATTTACACATATAAAACATTATACAACACATTTTGACATCTTCATGCCAGACAGAATCTTCCCACGACACCTGGATGCACAACCTATAAATGACAGAAATATATACAATCAGCATAAATATATATTTGATATTGCCCCCCCCCCCCTTCTTTTTTTTTTACACTCACCTTCCTTTGTTGCACTGCCAAACAGGTGTGGAACTGGGACTTCTGCTGGATGCAGGAGCTGAAAGTTTTTTCAAGAAAATAAAAAATTTTGATATCAAGATTTCAAAAGGCTCTAACTTGAAAGCAGTTTGAGATCAAAGTATACTGTCAATGAGATAATATCTTCAGATCATCTTCACAATAACCAATGAGGTCATCAAAATTTATTCTCTACTTTTCATAATATCCCTCCTCTCCAGTACTCAACCCCCACCATCATCGGGCGGCGCGTCTCCGCGCCGCCCGCGTCTGTGCCGGATGGTTTTTTTTTTTTTTTTTTTTTCGTCAAACTACTTTTATACAAGGAAATATGAATAATGCCACCACCAAAATGTTCTAAGATGACAGACACACATGTCCACCATCTCCTGGTGTAATACAGTAATAACTAGACGCTGGATAACGCTGGGAGAACGCTGGGAGAACATGGCGCTCACGTAACATGGACGGTTAGAAACAGCTGGGGGGAGGGATGAACGCGGGAGCGAAGCAAAAAGGAAAAGAGTTACTTCTTACCGCTCTCTGGTCTTTCTGGCGTCGAGTCTGTGCTGTAGTCTCTGCTGCTCTCAGCCGATCCAACCGGGAAGCCATTTCTCCAACGAATCTCCGTCGAAGCCGGAGCTTTCTCCGGAGCAGAGCTCCAGCAGCACGGGCGGAGCCTGCCGTGAGCGCGGCCGAGGTCCGCTTCGACCGGGTTGCTTCTCCGCTGCTTCACCTCCTCTCCTCTCCGATCCTCCATCACCTCCACCACCTCCATAATCCTTCCTTCCTTCACTCCCCGAGCCACCACCGCCGACACACTGATCGAGTGTGAGCTGCTTCAGCTGCTTCGGCTGCTTCTTGCACATCTTCCTGCCAGGCTGCGCCATCTTCTCCTCGAACAAATCTGCCTCGGGGCAGACTTTTATAGGAAGTGTGGACGCTGCCCCCTGGAGGATCTAAACACTAACTATGATGCTTAGAGCTCTGATATTCACAGAGGAGCTCCGCCAGAGTGTTTCCTAGCAACCCCCGTTGAAAAACATATTTTGCGCAATTGACGTCTATAGACGTCAATGGCAGTGAGCGTTCGGATTTGAATTGACGTCTATAGACGTCAATGGCAGTGAATGAGTTAAGATCTGGCCTACCTGGAGGACACACTACCTCTGCATAAATGCACATCAGCATTCTTCCTCAGGTTGGATGGCCGGGTAAATCACCTTATGTGGTGCAATTACCGAAGATCCAACATGAGTCAGTCCATGTACTGAGCAGGGAACGGTTGAAACTTCAGATTTAGAATGCACTCATTTTGACAAAAAAACAAAACAAAAAAAACAACTCACTAAGCTGGGCACACTTTGGATTTGATCATTTCTCATGGGCTGCCTGTCACAATGGTGGAAATTTCTGAGACTCCCATCTAGGGATGTCCCGATCACATTTTTTGGGTTCCGATCTTTAATTTTGATGATCGGCCGATTCCCGATTTTTCCCGATCCGATTTCACTTTTTTTGTGTGGGCAAACAGAGTTTAATTTCCCATGCATTTTATTTCCTGTGTACATTAATAAATAGGCCTGCATCCAAGCTGAGGTTAATAGCTTTTATCATCTCATAAAATAAACAATAACTTATTTGAACACTCTTCTTTCTTTTTTTGTTTGGGAGAATTGTTATAAAACACATTTAGTTACAGAACAGTGACTGTTCAACAGTCTCAGTACTAAAGAACATAGCACTTCCATTTAAATAGCAGCAGGTAAACTTGGCTAGCAGTTTAAGGCAATGAAAACACTAGCAGAAGTCTTTGCAATCAATGAAATCACATCAGAATAAAAATAACAAATATTAACTTCTTTCAAGACCTGCTGCACATGTTCGTGCACCTTTGTGTCCTTTGTCGTTCATGTAACGAGGCTCGAGGTAATTAACGAACCGGTTAAATGCCTTGTATTCCACATTAGCTCGGTGATTTTTCTGTATTTCTCCGAGTCTTTCGGGAGTTTGTCCTTTCTTTTAAAAGTTTCACAGAGCGTTTGCTGCCGCCTGACAGAAGGCATCCTGCTCGCTAGGATGGTGCTTTTTTAAGTGTCTGATTAGATTGGTGGTGTTGTAAACTCTCTTCTTACTTACCCCTCATGATATATCAGCCTTACACACATTTCAAGTCACAGTCGAAGCGTCGGTCTTTGTAATTTTATAGCGCTGCCACACTGCTGACATTTTTGCTAAAGTTTAGCCTGACGCCGCCAGTCTTGAAACTTTTAAGGTGGATTCAAGACAGTGCTGCTGAGAAACTTCATTTCAGTGCAAATTATTAAATGTATATAGTTTAAAAAATATTTTTGTTTGTGTAATATGATTACTTTATTAATTTGTGTTAATTAGGATCACTTTTTGAGAAAAAAATAATGAAAAAAAGATCGGCGTGTTAAAATAAGGTTGATCGGCCGATCCGATCCACCTTAAATTTTTAAGATTGAAGGCCGATCCGATCAGGGGATCGGGACACCCCTACTCCCATCTCAGATCACCTGCTCCTCCACCTGTCAGTAAGCCTCCGGCTCCAGGTTCTCACTGTCGGATTATTACTTCAACAGCTGGGGAGTTTTCTGCTGCTTTTGTGGACTCTGAATTCTCTACCCTTAATCAGTATGTTCCTCTTGAATGCCCAGACAGCTTTCTGTCATCTTTTTATTCTACGTGCACTGGGATCCTGGACACTATTGCTCCTTTTAGGCGCAGGTCCTCTAGAACTAAGGCTGATCCCTGGTTGGATGGCTCTACCCGGACCCTCAGACAGCGCTGCAGACAGGCAGAGCGATGCTGGAAGAAGGATAAATTACATGTATCGCTTGAAATACTGAGGGACTGTCTCACTAAGTATCAAAGGGCTGTGAAAGAGGCAAAGTCCAAGTATTTATCCAATATTATTTCTACTAATGGACATTGTCCTTGTGTGTTGTTTAGTACTATAAACTCTGTTGTGAACCCCCACACCTCCTCTGAGTGACGCCACTGTGAAGACTTTTTACACTTTTTCATTGATAAAGTGAAGTCTGTGAGAGCACTGAGCAGCTGCAGTATCAGCTCGGACCAGCTCGGACTGCCTCACACTCTGCTGTGTTCGACCATTTTGATCCTGTTTCTCTTTCGTCCCTCACTGATATTGTTATACATATGAAAACTACAAGTTGTCCTCTGGATATTCTTTCAACCAAACTGCTAAAAGAGGTGCTTTCCACTGTTGGGCCTTCCCTCCTGGTTTTAATGAACACTTGTCTCAGCTCAGGATGTGTCCCTGATTCTTTTAAACATGCCAACTAACCACTTCTTAAAAAAAGCACATCTTGAAGCCAGTGTTCTGTCCAATTTTAGACCTGTTTCTAATTCGCCTTTTATTTCTAACTTTTATTTGTAACTCTGGAGCCGCTGGAGCTGGTTGTACAAAAAAGAATGCTGCACAAGCTGATGAAGATGATGGAGGACTCTTCACACCCTCTCCACGACACAGTGATCAAACAACAGAGTGTGTTCAGTGAGAAGCTTCTTCAGGTCCGTTGCAAGACGGAAAGATACAGAAGATCATTCCTGCCAGCAGCCATCAGCCTCCACAACAAGACTTAACACCTGTTATTTATATTATTATTATTTCTGTCTGTTTTTTATTGAAAAAAAAAAAGAGAGAGAGCCCTTACTACATTGAATTTCCCTTTATGGGATAAATAAAGTATTTTTCATTTCATTTTCTTTTCATTTCATTTCAAAGGTCATTGAGAGAATTGTTTTTACTCAACTGCAATTGATTTTAGAAAATAACTGTGTTCTTTAAAAATTTCAGTCTGGGTTCAGGACAAGGGACACCACTGAGTCCGCACTGTTGAAAGTGCATGATGACATTGCCCTTTCCGTTGATGCCAAATGTCCTGTTGTTTTAGTTTTGTTAGACCTAACAGTGGCATTTGAAACAGTGGATCATTCAATCTTCCTGTCTTGCCTTACAGACAGTGTGCTGGTATTCGTGGCACAGCGCTGAAATGGTTTGAATCGTACCTGACAAACAGAGGTTTTTCTGTAATAAATGGTGACCTGTCTTCCTCTGCTGCTCCTTTGTTCTGTGGTGTGCCCCAAGACTCCATACTGGCCCCTCTATTGTTTTCACTTTATATGTTACCTCTGGGCTCTATCATAGCCAGGCATAACCTAGATTTTCACTGCTATGCAGATGACCTGCAAGTTTATCTTCCTGTGCTCCCAAACAAAAGTGGTGCTCTTAATACCCTATCTGACTGCATTGCAGAAATTAAAATGTGGTTAGGGCAAAATTTTCTGCAGTTAAATGATGATACAATAGAGTATGTCTTCTTTGGTGATTAAGCACACTCTGATCTATCTTTTAAAGTGAAATCTTCTGTTAGGAATCTTGGAGTTAAAGTTTGACAAGTATATTGACAGCGTGGTCAGGGCCAGTTTTTTTTTTTTTTTTTTTTATCAGTTACGGGTTTTAACAAAAGTAAAACAATTTTTAAATCGTGCAGACTTGGAAAAAACCATCCATGCTTTTTATAAGCTCTAGAATTGATTATTGTAATGCTTAGTATGTTGGTGTCTTCAGCTTGTCCAGAATGCCGCTGCTCGCTTTTTAACTAATACTCAAACGTCACAAACACATCACCCTGGTTTTATTTGCCCTTCACTAGCTTCCTGTTTCTTTTAGAATTGATTTTAAAATGTTAATCTTTGTTTTTAAAGCCCTCAATGGGCTTGCCCCTCTTTATTTATGTGAACAAGTGCATGTTCAAAACTCCACTAGAGGCCTACGGTCCTCAAACCAGCTCTTGCTGGAAGTCCCCAGAACAAGGACTAAACTCTGGGGTGATCGGCCTTCTCAGTTGCTGGACCCAGATTCTGGAATAAGCTGCCCCCAGAAATGCGCACCATCACTGACTTTGGGGTTTTTTAAATCCAGACTTAAAACCTATTTATTTAGACTGGCTTTCAATACACAGTAATGATGTGAAATATTTTTAATTATATTTTAATGGTATTGTGTGGATTTTAATGGAAAGCACTTTGGTCACCCTGTGTGTTGTAAAGGGCTCTACAAATAAACATTGATTGATTTGAAAAGTCCTAAATGCTCTGATATGTCCAGAAATGTAGTTCTGACAGTCCTAGGAGGTCCTGTAAAATGTTTCACACACACAAAATGTTTCTGTGGATAATTCTGTTTCAGGGCGATGAGGACATCCTACTGTGTGAGTTTAGTGTCAGCGTATCAACAGAAAGTACTTAAACAAATATTCTATGGGTACACCCTTTAAATGGCTGTATCTTAGCCAAAAAAGGTCCAATCACCTCCACACTTGTACTTTTTCACAAAATCACCCTAAAAAACCAACATTAATGTAAAAAACACACCACAAATAATTAAAGTTTAACATTTTTAATAACTAAAAGAACTATAAATACAAAAACACTCTTAGAAAATATTTTTAAATAAAATACAATAGAAATAATATAAAAATAGAAATAAGTAAAAATAACTATCAATACAAAAACACTCTTAAAACACCTAAATGAACAAACTATTAAGAAATAGGAACAAAATATAAATTAAAAAAAACTATTTATAGTTATAAATATTACAATATGTTTCTCAAAGTTTCAATTTCAATTTTTTTTTGGAAAAAAGAAAACTTCTTCTGAATCAATCGGGTGACCTTCACCTGTACAGATTTCATTTTATGTACATTTTTGTAAGGGCTCTTATGTGGACTCTTACAGGGGCTTGGCTCTGTCTGCGCATGTTGCTCTACACTTTATCGTCGTCGGGATCATCGGGATCAAGAAGAGTCCCCTGATTTCTGATAGGGAACTTCTTCTGTCTCGTCGTCGTCATCCTGTCTTATGTGTGACAGCCGGCTTTTTTTTTTTTTTTTTTTGTAGGAGGGTTCACCTGACGTTTAGGGGAACTGTGAGTCCTCCTCGACCATGCCCCACATGATGCCCCGTATCTGGGCCGCCTCCTCCTGTGTCGGGTTCCTGGCATAAAACCGGTCAGCCGTTGCCACGTCATGGCACATGAAGTCAGTGAGCTTTTGTCGTATCTCACTACTTTGTGTGACCTTGGCCTGTGACACAGAAGAAAGTATGAATGAATGAATGAGTATTAGTCACTGAGCCAGTGTCCCAACACAGTGAAATAACAGTTCCAGTACATCGTCCAAGAAAAACATACAGAAACAAACAACAACATATTGGACATGGGTCGATGGGGTCTGGGGCTGCAGCCACGTAGCGGCGCTGCCTTCTTATCAGAAGAAAATACGATCACATGGGGAAAGGGGGGAGAGGGTAAAAAAAAAAAGGTCCTTGAGTGGAATGTTGTGAGATTCACAAAAAAAAACCTCAGCACAAAAAGTAAGCATAACAAACTTAGACTAAGACATCGTAGATGGGAGAGGGGTTAGGGTTAGGGTTACAAACATAACCCCTTACCCCATTGAGTAAGGGGTGTCCAGTGAAGCAGTCCATTGGCGCACAGCGCAGTCAGTCTGCCATACAGAGGCATGAGTGAAATAAACAAGATTTGATGAGGACCACAGATATCAGAATCTGTGTGTACTTACGTAGGTGGACAGGGCAGTCCTTATCAATGTGAAGTTGATTTCTCCAGCCAGGCCCATGTCCATTCATTGCACTACAGAGATGCACGGCCAGATTTTCATTCGGTCCCTTCCCCTTTGTGAAGAGGAGAAACTGGTTGGTGCCCTCCGTTCTCTCTTTGATCTTTCTCCTCCACTCCAACCAGTTGAACTCCTCTTCGGTCACATAAATTATGGCCTCTCCAAAGGCCTTTGTCTTGTGTTCTTGGACCTGTGACAGACAGAGCGAGAGGCGGAGAGATGGTGAGATTGGCGTTCTGCTTAACGGTGCCACCCTCCCAGCTGCAGTGCAGTTACGGTGATTACGTGTATGAGGTATCCGTGGGGGCCTTTTGTCTTCTTGGCCTCCAGGAGCTCCTTGTCCCGCATGTTGGTGTACACAACATGGTGCGCGTGGAGGCTGGTAAAGGTAGGCTGAGATGTAGCCATAAAACAGGAATCTCTCATTTGCCGTGAGTTCCACCTCCATTTCTTCTGTAGTTGAGAAATAAACACAAAAATGCACAGAACAGCAACGGCGATCAAGGAGGCTCGCTAAAGTTCAGGACGGGTGAGATTGGAGAAAACTGACTGAAGAGCTGCGAGATCTTGGCGGGAGCCACCTCCAGGCACCGCAGCTTGGCGGTCTTTTCCCACCGCACCTTGGATTGGTGGACCACCACGTGGCCCCGGATACTTTTTAGGGCCATCTTCATCTCCCTCGAGATGCCCTTCATCTGCACGACGGTCAGCCGGCTGGTGTGAGGTGGTGTTTCTGCCAGGTGCCTGACGAAGTCCATGGCATGGAGGAGATAAAACCGGGTGGTGGTTTTTTTTTATGCCGGATTTCATCATGCTCCTTGTCCATCTGTAGACCAAACGGGGAAAAAAAATTAGATGCAAAGCAGGCTATGGCCCAGCAGAATCGAATCAGCGATGCGGAAAAGAACGCTCACCCCCTGATCCTGGCCGTGTAGCTCAAGAAGAGCCAGTCTGAGAGGCGACTTATATTGTGCCCCATGTAAAGGAGAAAAGTCTTCACCCGGCTCACTCTCAACTTCGCATTGTCCGCAGCCTGCCCTGATGGGTTCAAGCCAGCGTAAAAGCTCCTGTATGACTCCAGGTAGTCTTCTGCGGAGACAGGTGTAATTAAAGCGTTTAGTCACGTTAAAGTGTTTATATCATTATCGTTATCGTTCATCTCGTGCGGAAAACTCCTTACCCATGCTTCTTGGCAAAGTAATCAACCTCAAGCGGGTGCCACGCCCGTAACCTGCGCTCCACGGGGAAAAACTCTTCCTTGGGGAGGCAGGCTTGGACCGGGGCTGAGACTGTGGCTGGGCAGGGATGCAAAAGGCTCCAAGGTTGCGTCCTTCTTCCACCACGGGTGGATGGTGGAAGCTGCTGGTGGAGGGACCCTCATCCCCTCCCATGCAGATACTCTCCTGTTAAATAGCAGGTAAATAGAAAGTTAAATTAAAGCTGCAAGCAACGTTTATCGGGCCCTCGCACCCATTGCCACCACCCTCCCCAGGTGTCCACCACCTTCCCAAGCCAGTCGGGAATCAAGACAATACAGTGAAAATCCAATTTGGATATATAAAAATGGAAAGGTTGCTGCCCAGCTTGAATCCAGAGGTATGAAAACAAAAAGAACTGAAGTTGAATCTACTCAGAACTGAGTTCTAAGTTGGCAAAACAAGGCTGTAACTGTCACAGCGGTCTATAATCTTAAGAAAATATAAAGAGTCAGAGATCTGATGTCCAGAGGAGATTTACAGAAACTTATCCAGCCTTCATCTCCAGCAGACTTGACTACCATAATGATCTTTTGTCTGTCAATCATGATCTGAAGCTGTCTAATCAGAGTTCTAACAAGAACCAGAAAAACTGAACAAATTACTGCTGTTACCTCAGACTCATCAATGCAAAAAATTTGGATGGTGAATGAGGACTTTTATCAGTATGAGCTGTAGGAATCCAAGGCTGATCTGATAAAGCACACATAGGATACAAAACGCACTAAATGTGACCAAGATCATGGTCCTTTAATGAGACAGTAGCACTGTCCAAGATTGTCAGATACACTTGTTCAGAGTGAAAGAATCATCAAATGTATGAATGTTGAGGCAGAAGTACGAGGCCTGGAAATGACCAAAATATTGGAAAAACGGCATATTCCATTCATAATAGCAGACTTCCTGTGGGAGTTAGAGCAGGGGTCCAAGAGACTTTTTTTTGTAGGTCTGAGGATGATACATCAGTCACACAAAGTTCATGTCTGTAGGTGGAAGCATACGGAGGGGCTGGTCGATACAAAAAAAGAAGGTGACGCTATTGAGCCATTTTGTGTGCCCATGTGCAGCATCATAAAATATGTAAAACTCTTCCACAACTACTGTGTGTGCAAAATTTTGTAACTTTTTGAGTATGTTAAGGCCCCCAAAAAAGCAATTCATTTTGGAAAAGAGCACTTCCTGTTTTATGATGAATAGCGCTGGGACCATTGGACGTGCATACATGAAATTGTATATCATGCATGAGGACCCTTCTGAGTTCAGTCTGACCGCTTCTCAGGTTGATACGATGAAGAGGGAGGTAGATAATGGACATAAGACCCAAATCATATTCCTATGACCCAGGTGGTGGTGCTATGGAGTTCATCCAAGATTGTCATATACACTTGTTCAGGGTGGAAGAATAATCAGACATAGATTTTGTTGCAAATTGGACAATGCATGTGCAAGTTATAACAACTTTTCCATTCGTGGCGAGACATTGAACTTCGCCGTACTCTCACAGCCATGCCCTCTGAAGATGACTGACAGTGAAAACTGTAACTTTTTATCAATGTCTTTACTAGTGATTGGAACCAGTTTGAGGTCTTCTCTGATGAGTCCAGCTTTACTGTTTTCCCCACATCTGGGAGAATTACAGAAGCAGAAACCCCAAAGAAGTGGACCACCCAGACTGATGCATGCCCAGAGTACAGCATGGGGGTGGATCAGTGATGGTTTGGGTTGTCATATCATGGCATTGTCTTGGCCCAATACTTGTCACTGCCAGGGAGTACAGAACCATTCTGGAGGATCGTGTGCATCCAATGGTTCCAACATTGTATCCTGAAAGTGGTACTGTGTATTAGGATGACAATGCACCAACACCCAGCAAGACCGGTGAAACATTGGTTTGATGAACATGAAAGTGAAGTTGAACATCTCTTTTGGCCAGCATTCACCAGATCTAAATTATTGATGTTGCCACTTTGGGGTGTGTTTGAAAAGTGAGTAGGAAAACATTTTTATACACCAGCATCACCTAGAGTCCTGGCCAGTGTCTTGCAAGAGGAATGGTTTAAAATCCCTTTGACCACTGTGCAGGACTTGTATATGTCATTCCCAAGACAAATTGATACTGTATTGGTTGCAAAAGGAGGCTCTACACTATACTAATAAATTATTGTGCTCCAAAACCAGTTGTTTCAGTTTTATTGTCCAACTCCTGTAAGTATTTGCATTGATTTTAACAGACAAATCACAAAGTAAACATTTCATATATGAGAATTTATATTACTTTATGGTGCCACTATATGGCGACAAAGATTGTTCTTTAAAACTAAAGGGAATCTTTGACAATTGTTTGTCAATTTTTTTTTTTAATTAAAATTAAGCCT
Source organism: Hirundichthys speculiger (assembly GCA_018398805.1). Classification (NCBI taxonomy): domain Eukaryota; kingdom Metazoa; phylum Chordata; class Actinopteri; order Beloniformes; family Exocoetidae; genus Hirundichthys; species Hirundichthys speculiger. The sequence goes on from JAGFBZ010000020.1 coordinate 85,235, forward strand.
TTGAGGTAATGACATTGGTAAGTCTTGCTTTCAATGATGATAGATTCAAATTTTAAGAATATGATTTTTAGGGGGAAATATTGGTTATATTTAGGTTAACATGGTAGTAGTAAAGAAGTAAAGTTCAGGTGTAAAGTCATTTTTCAGGTTGTCACAGAAAAAAAAGGATTGTGTTGTTTTGTTATTAGTTCCGTAAGTATCAATTGAAATGAATGATAACATTTGAGTTTTATTTTGAAAGACCTTTATTTTTACTGCAAGGTCATATACAAATGTGTTTTATTATTTACAAAGCTGTTAAGAGAACTATTTACATCAGTGGTTCTCAACTGGTCTGGCTTCAGGACCCACCATCACCCTTAATAACAAGCCGTGACCCAAATCAAGGAAAATTTCCAACTTCTCAAATTTATTGAATGAAGAGATCGTGCAGTTTGAATCGGAGATAGTAGAATAGAATATCACAGAATGCTAACACAAAAAATAAGCTTATTGGTGAACTAAAATGGTAAAAACCAAAAAGGGAAATTTTCCCTTTAATGCCCAATTAGCTGCATTTTAATTAAATCCAAAAGACTTCACGTCAGTAACTTCAGCCTCAAGACCAAAACAGACTCAACATGCACAAACATGAAATAAAAAAGTACAACCACTGAGCAGTAGTTTCAAAAAGAACTTAAATATGTAGCATTTGCTGAGTACCCACTTCCTGAAAAAAAAAAAAAAAAAAAAAAAAAAAAAAAAAAAATATATATATATATATATATCTATATATATATATATATATATATGTGTATATATATATATCCTATTAAAACTATCTAGTCACTTATTTAAGCATTAATCATAAAGCTGACATAACAATCAGAACATTTCAGTAACAGCCATTTTTAAGACTCAACGGTGCTTTTATGCACAAACATAAAATAAAAAAGTGCAACCACTGAGCAGTAGTTTCAAAAAGAACTCAAAATATATAGTTTTAGCTGAATAACCACTCACTGACCTTTGTCTTCAAGATAAGAAAATCCATATCTCATATATTCTTCGTTGTATCTGTGTTTCACAATGCTCAACATATGTAAACAAACTTTGCAGGTCTTTTTCTATGGTGTGAACGGGTGGGTGTCAACTCGCATTACAGGGCATTATTGCCATCTGCTGTTAAGGAGTATGAATAACATTATTTTTTTTTTTTTTTTTTTTAGCATTTCCTCTCCCAGGCAAAGGCCCACGACCCACTGAAAACAGGTCTGTGACCCATTTTTGGGTTGCGACCCACCAGTTGAGAACCACTGATTTACATAATGTTTGTTTCAGTGTAAGAAGTGTTCAAGCGTACAAGAAAATATTATTTTATTGTCCAGCGTCATATGTTTCTTCTGATTAGTCATCGTCCTGTTGTTGGTTCTTTGTTGCATTCAGAAAGTCTTCATCTGATATTTCTGTAAATAAATCAAGAAAAGTTATGAAAAATGTTGGTTTTTGTGACTGTTTACTTGTAGAAATGAATATGAAATCATAGTTTACCATTTTGACACCAACACTTCTTCAGCTTTTGTTCTTGGTATTCTATGATGGTGGCCATTTTCTTTATTTCTGCAGCCATTGTTGTCAATTCTGCATTTTGGTTCTGTAGTGTTTTTTTTTTTTTTTTAATATCTGTTTTGTAATATGAAATTTTTTGTTCCATACTGCAATGTTGACGAGTTGTTGTGGCCATATAGTTCGTAACTTGTAGCCCAATTGCAACACATTGGTGGTAGAGTTCTTGCCTTGACACGGCATTGTCATTGGTTGACTACTGTAATACATCAAACATAGAGATCAGCATTTGCTGTAAGATATTCAAATTTGTGTGTACCATTGTAACTTGATTGTGTGTAGTTATGAATTAAACTCACAGCCAGTAGTTGGAGATTCTTACGAATTTCTGTAGCATCTGTGTTTATCACTGGGTATTTTGAGGGGCTGGGAATGTCCATTGCTGTGGGAGGAAAAGTAAATAATTCGTCATGTTTTTCAAGCAGTATTCATTATCAAATCCTTTTTTTGTTATTTGATATAGTAATAAATTGGGGGGGTTTTTACATGAAATTTGGCATTTAATGTTTCATGTATTATTTATTTTATTGTGTTAGTATAAATATATTGGTGTTGTGACTATTTTATGACATTATATTGTACAAGTCATTGTATTAAAAAATACAATGAGTGTGGTTATTTTTGAGGTTACTATAGTGGTATGGACTTTTCTTTTGTAGTTATACATTTGATCGAGTAGTTTGATCTACAGAGAAGTAGGTGGTAAGTATAGAGCATTAGTGAGCGCATGGAGCAGGATTTAATACAAAATTGAGGAAGGATGTGAATGATTTTAAAGGGTTTGAAAGTTGTGTTGTTTCCACATTTGTCATCAGATCTGTTTCATGTGTCACTTTGATACTCTACAGTAGCGGTATTCGAAACTACCCGATAATCCTAGGTTCAGACCCAACCAGAATCAGGTCTTGGGTTCATTCAAAATACGTGAGGTAGGGTTTGGGTCAGAATCGGTACAGTTAGTCTCGGGTCCAATTGCCGCTCTTTGACAGGCTGGGTCTGCATTGACTCGAGAGAGGTAAAGATATCGGAGGTGGCAGCTGTCACTCAGCTCCCCTTCCCCTGGGCTGGATTGTCTCAGTTATATTCTAGTAACTTGGTTCAGTTCTTGGTCGGAAATTAAAGACTCGGCTCGGGTCAGTTCCGGGTCCAAATATTTCGGGTCCATTCAGGTTCGGAGTCCCACACTTATGATAATAGCTCGGGTAGGGACGGTTTCGGGTCAAACTTTTATGGGTTCCTTCGGGTCCATGAAAGTGGACCCGTGGATAGGTCTAGTTGGTGCATGGTGCCAATCCGTCCGATTGCACGTGTTGCCCATTCTGTAGTGAGGTAAGTCGTTATGGTTGTTGCAGTAGTCACTAGAATTCAGTTTTATATTTAAAACTGCTGTTACTTCTGTTGGGCCACACATGTGATCACATAGACCGCATGGCTCTCCTGAGACAAAGGAAATCTTTTAAAAACTCAAGTCCCCAGCATTCCTGGTGGTTTTCAGTTTCACACCTAGGTGTGAAACATGATGTCACCCTCTCTCTCTGTTTCCTGCTGGCCGGGGACCCCTGCTCACAGCGGGGTTCCCCAAATGGAGGCGGATCGCAGACTGGCCGTTTTAAAACACAGTGAGCACGATTTCAAGGGTGTCTTAATGACATTAAGTCCTGGATGTCCTCTAACTTTTTGCTTCTAAACTAGGATAAAACAGAGGTTATTGTCTTTGGTCCCAAACACCTGAGGAATGGATTGACTAGGTTTACGCTGGCTTCCAGCACAGCTGTGAAAAACCTTGGAGTCCTTTTTTGATCAGGATATGTCATTTAAGCAGCATATTAATCAGGTTTGCAAGACTGCCTTTTTTCATCTCCGAAATATTGGCAAGATTAGGAGCATCCTCTCCCAGGGTGATGCCGAAAAATTAATCCACACATTTGTCAGTTCTAGACTGGATTATTACAATGCGCTGTTAGCAGGATGTCTGAAAAGCTCGCTGAATAGCCTTCAATTGATCCAGAACGCAGCAGCGAGGGTGCTGACAGGAATCCGCAAGCGAGATCACATCTCTCCCGTGTTAGCCTCCCTCCATTGGCTTCCCGTGAAATTTCGAGTTGAGTTTAAAATTCTGCTTCTCGCATATAAGGCTCTTAATGGCCTAGCTCCACGCTATTTACAAGACTTTATAGCACATTATGCTCCTAATAGAGCTATTCGCTCTCAGAGTGCAGGATTACTCATCGTTCCTAGAATATCCAAGAGTAGGTTTGGAGGACGGGCGTTCTGCTACCAGGCACCTTTTTTATGGAACCAGCTACCAGTTTGGGTTAAGGAGGCTGACACCATCTCCATCTTTAAAACTAAATTGAAAACATTTTTGTTCAGTAAAGCCTACAGTTAGTCTAAACTATAGTGTGTAGGGGCTAATAGTTATAGCCATAGTTGTAGTAGCCAAGACTAGAGTAAGCTCGTCTTAATCACAGGTTCGTCATCGTTATGCTGCTATAGGTCTATGCTGCAGGAGGACACCAACATGATCTGCGTGGTGTCTCCACTGCTTTTCTCCTTTTACATCCCTTTCCTCCTCCCTTCCTCCTCCTCGAGCTCATTCATAATTATTTGGGAGCACCCTGTTACTGTAACTGTGCTCCATATTCTTTGCTTTCCTGTGGTTTGTTGTACAGGTTTTGCACCCCTTTTTTGTTCTGTGTATTTGCAGGCCAGAGTTTCCTGGGTTTCATGCTGACTACCTGCCATTATCATTGATTAGATTTAATATTATAATTTTAGTTAATGATATTTGCTCGGGGGGGTCATGCTCTGGGTCTCTGTAAAGCGCCTAGAGACAATTGTCATTGTAATAGACGCTATACAAATAAAATTGAATTGAATTGAATATATGAGTAAGTATTGTTAAAACATTTCCATTCCTTGTTAAGGTGTTATTTAATGATGGTGTAATATTTGTTTATAGGTACTAGTAGGGGTGTAACGGTACACAAAACTTACGTACTTACGTACCTCGGTTTTGAGGTCACGGTTCGGTTCATTTTCGGTACAGTAAGAAACATAAATGCAAAAATATGTAGATATTTTGAAAAACAAAATAAAAATAACATTGGCTCAGGCTTTTGCTTAAAAAAATTATCCATCTGATGTGCAAAATTGAACAGTTGCAACACTGAACAGTTTCAAGTTGTTAGTCAGATTAAATAACATGAATACGGCTCAGGGTGTTTCTTTAAAAACTAATCTTTTTATTCTTCATAAAGTCCGGATATGATTTTCTGGCTAAAATGTGGACGAGGTTATTGATATCCGGGCTCGATTACCTTTATCATGTGTTTGAAGCCAGCGTTCTCTACCACTGATTAGGGTGTTTGTGTGCACGCGCGTCGCCTCGCCTGTGTATGTGGTGACACGCGCCCAGTCCGCACACAGAAACTCGCGCTAGCTGTGCACTGAGTCCGGCAGAGAGAGAGGGAGAGAGAGCGAAAAGCGCGGCTCGCGAGGCAGACAGCAGCCAAGTGATGGCTTCAAACCTAGCGGTTTGAGTGCGCGTGAGTCTCAAAATCACCAGAAAAAGTAGCTAAATTTGTCGCTAGTTGCTTTTTACAAATTAAGTCGCTAGGGGGGTCTGGAAAGTCGCTAGATATAGCGACAAAGTCGCTAAGTTGGCAACATTGGGTGTGCGCACAACTGCGCATGTGCGGCTGCAGCGCTCTGCTCCACAACGTGCGGTCCTCTACTTAATATGTCCGTGTGGAAACTCGTTCGGTACGCCCCCGTCCCGAACCGCGACCTACCTGTACCGAAACGGTTCAATACAAATACATGTACCGTTACACCCCTAGGTACTAGGTTTAATTATTAAGTTATGAGTGTTTAAGATGCTATATTGACAGAAATTTATGACTTACCATCAGGATTGCAGTGGTTTTCGGATGCAGACAGGAGTTTGTGAATAAAGCTGTAGGTGGATCCTTTAAGATTAGGTACTTTATTTGGTTTGTGATGTCACCATGTCGGTAAAGAGCTATTGGCTAATGTTGTTTTTTGTTGGCAGGTTTGGGTGGTGTTTAATGCCAACAAAAACTTAACCACCTTGACAGGAAAAAGAATCCACACAAAATTACTTGACATAATCTGTCTTTGTCTCTCTGTGTTCAAGATAACTCAAAAGTTATGGATGGATTTTCATGAAATTTTCTGGAGTTGTCAGAATATGAATAGCAAGAACTGATTTCACTTTGGCTGTGATTTGGAAGAAATCTTGGATTCTGGATCACTTTTAAATTTTTGATAATATTGTGGTCAATGGATCCAAAAATTGTTGTTTCTCAATATCTCCGTTAATTATTGCCCAAAACTCATGAAATTTGACTGAGGGATTGACAATGGGAACCTCTATCAAATTTCAAAGGCTGATTCAGATCTGATCCAGTAGGTGTATTTTAGCACAATCTGTAAATTATATGGGGTAACTGTTGCACTTGGTGGAGGTTTGAGCTCTTTGAGTGTTTTTCTAGTTAAAATATTGTGTAGGATGTTGAATATTTTGCAAATATGAAGGTTGGAAATGTGCTGTGTGCGTTTGAGTTTTTGTATTTACTCAAAAACTTATACAATAAATAACATTAGATATAGCATCAAAGTTATTGATAGTTCGAGGGAAATTAGTTAAAATATTCACTTGATACTATTGTTGATTTTTATATGCTTTGATTAAATTTAAATGATTGTGTAATATTGTATGTTTTTGTTAACTATATATTACTATCCTCTCAAAATACATATTTTGTTATTGTGATCATGACTTTAGTGTTGGATAAGTAAATGAAGTCAGTCGTTTTTAAACCATTTAGTTTTTATTATGTGTATAATAGAATTGATGTTTTACATGTGTCTTGGGTAGTATTGTAAAATGAATTTTGGTATCACCATGCATGTCAATTCATTTTAATATTTAACAAGTGTCTGTTTAAAATGATTAAAATATGTTGTGTCCTTTTTTTAGCCATTGCCTCTTTGTACAATAAAGGCCTCTAGAAAATATTTCACAAAGATGTGATATGACATATGAAACATAACTTGCTAACTAATGCTGACCAAATGGTGAATAATCTACTCTGTTGGGTTCATAAATATGTAAATCTGATTTTGATGGAGTTAATGCCTCACCAGCCCTGAATCTCACTACATGTCACTGGTTATGAGGCATTATTTATGTTTACAGATAAGAAAATCTTTATTTTAAACAGAAAATGAATGTTTTAAATAATTGTATGGTTTATAAAGCTACTTTGTCATCTTTGACTATCTTTCAGTATTTTTGCAGTATCAACAAGAGAGTGCCATCTTTTTGGGTTTTTGGGTCACCTTAGCATAACTACAAATCTTGAATGATCCACTTTCAAATTTTCAATAATGGTTGCGCTTGGCGGAGGTCTGTTTCTAGTGCTTTTGTTTTATTTTTATGTATTTATTTATAATTTATAAAAAATGTGTGTTTGAAATTTGAGGGCCTTGGAATGGTTTAGGGTATTTACATGAAAAAAATATGTCTCTACTTACAAAATTTTCAGGTTACGAAACTACTTCCAGAACCAATTAATTTCGTAAGTCAAGGTACCACTTTTTGTTTTGTAGTAGTTTAGTTTTAGTATGCATACATTTTGAAATAATTGTCATTGTTTATAATATTTACTGTTTAATTAATTATACTTGTTTTTACAGATGCCAAGAAAGAAGGCGATCATCCAGAGTCCCCAAAGATCATGACAAAGATATTTTCAATGCTTGTATTTGCTCAGAGAAGCTACAAGAGTGTGTTGGTGCAGAAAGTGAGATAAGAGGAAAAGGCTTGACTGATGTTACTTCATCAATTTCATGTAGTGTTGTGCCTGCAGTCAGACATGTTGTTTCACCAGTATGTACATGGAGAGAGTGACATTGATGTCATACGTGCAGAGGTGTAAAGGCATTCCATTTAGGTAGTTCTAGTGATTTATCTGGAAATAACCAAATGAAGCTGAGTAAAATGTATGATCAAGTTAAAGTTTTTGGCAGGAAATGGGACATTTCTATAAGTGAACCAGCATATTTTTTTCTGGAGAGTCTGAAAACTTTTGTACTATATATGAGGTTTTGCAAGAGCAATTGTTGAGTATGAACATGTGTTTGTTGGATCTGCAAGGCTGTGTTTGTGCAATAATTCAACACAAGGACAATTTTGTGGTGGTTGACTGTGCTACACGAGATGCCTCTGGACTATTTTCTGATATTGGAGCATCGGTGGTTGTTTTCAATAGTTGTTTCTGTCATGGTTTGCAGAGGAGAGAAGGAGGACCAAGGAGCAGGAGTTCAAAGCAAAATGTGGACCCACAGAGAACAGGGGAAAATGACAGGACTTAAATATACAGAGGAATAAACGAGGGGCAGGAGCAGGGAATCAGGGTAATGAGGAGAAGGAAGCAAAGCAGAAAACAAGAGACAAAGCAGACCTTTCAAAGTAAAACAAGAACCACCAAAGACAAGGAGAGACGCCAACTTGACAGATACACACAGGGCTGCCATGGCCGACCCAGGCCATGACAGTTTCAATGATTTAATGCTCCACATAGGGAATTTAAAGCAATCTTTAAGAGCAGAATGGTACGGTTGTAGTCAGATTTCTGTAAAGGAAGTTATGTCTGAAGAAAGCATTGAAGACCTGAGAGAACGTGATGATAGCAATATTTGCTACACAACTGCAGGAGAAGTACATGATCGGAGGTCCAATGTTAAGAACAGAGATTCACACTGCAGTAGAAACAACAAGGCTGTTCAGTTGTCAAAGTGATGTTGTATCAAGAGAAGTGACATCCGAATGCAATGGAAGAGAAAAGCAGAACTCTGTCACATTAAGGGATTGTGATATCACAAGAAAGAATCCAGGATTTTCATGGTCATGAAGTAGAAAGGAGTATAAGAGGATTGTTTCATCAGGGAAACAGTTTTTTTTAATATCGTGGTGTTCAATGTATGGCAATAGCATTGGTCATTCTGGCAAAACACACAGTGAGCAATGTTTTCCCAGTGGCAGACAGCAGATTTGGACCACGTTGTTTTTCTTGGTGACAGTTTGTATAAATATTTGAGTGAGAAGAAATTGATAACAGGGAATCAAAATTTTTGAGTGTGCCTGATTTACCCAGACAGTCGGAAATTGATGGTGATCAGTTTAGTTTTGAGTATGGAGAGTATGTTTCTGGTATAATCAGTGTGATTAATGGCAAGTTTGACAATACGATAGGCGTATCATTACAACATGGTTTGGATGAAATGCTCTTTAAATATAGTACCTGTTTTTTAACATTCGGTTGTAGTACATTGGCTCTCATTTCAGAGAATAGGCATTACGCAGTACTAGATTCACATGCACGCAGTGCAACTGGAATGGCAGATGTAAATGGAAGAAGTGTTATGTATTTTTTTCAGTATTGATGATTTGTCCAATTATGTTTCTAGCTTATGTATTTCACTTGGTGGAAGGGAGCTTGCTTTTGAGATTACTGCACTGAGTTTTAGTTACAAAAACTGCTGCAATGTGAGTGAGGAATCTGAGTATCTAACTCACAGTACAGAATATGATTCCACAGCAAATATAACTTGTACATTTGGATTAAAAGTTGATCCTGAGATTTCTGGTGTAATAGTAAATCAAAGAGGCATTAAGCGTAAGCTTGTTGTACAAAATGTACATCAAAGAAAACAAAATGTGATGATTATTATGGAGTTAATATTGATGTTGAGTTTATTAGTGATGTCTTCAAAGAAGTTAAAGTTTGAACCTCTTGGAAGGGAAGTGTCAGAAGCACTGTGCAAAGTGTTAGATGTTGAGTTTGAGAATGTTGACCTGGGAACTTCTGCAGTAGTTGGTATGCTGGGTACTCCATGTAAAAGTGAACATATAGTAGCTGATGGGAACTGTTTCTTTAGGGCAGTGTCTTTAGCTGTGAATGATACTCAAAAGAATCATGTAAAAATAAGACAGGCTATTGTGAAGCATTTAGAAAAGAATGTTGCATTATATGAACCCATGTTAAGACATGAATATTCTTCACTGAAGGATTATGTCAAGAAGTCTAAAATTCGATATACTGGTAGCTGGGCTACAGAGTTGGAAATTCAAGCCACAGCAGACTATTTAGGTGTTAGCATTTATACAAATTACAACAATCATTGGTTAGAATATGCTTGTAAAAGTAAGGCTCTGTCCATGCAAGGAATATCTTAAAAAATGTTAACAATTGTCATTATGAATTTGTTGCTTGTGTTCATTTTCCTGAGCTGCAGACTTGTTTATGCAAAGTTAAGTCATGTAAATGTAGTCTGGCTAAATAGTATGAGCGTCTTTATTTCTGAACAAAAGAATTTGGTGTCCTAACAACCTTTACCATATAAAAAAAGTTTCAACTTGGAGACTGTTCTCTGCTGCACAGTTACCATAACAACTCACAAATCAGGGAAGTTCAACAACAACCCTCTGTTTAGTAACATTATACTGAACCACTAGTCCCCACTCAGTAGTATTTTCATTAACTCCTAACTACTGTTCATGGTGCAAAAGAGTGTGAAAATAAATCTTGCTGACAGTGTATATAAAAATATAAGCTCTTAGGCTAGAACAAGAGGGCAAAAATTAACTATAATGCTTGACTCTATAACAAAAACAGGCCACAAATAAACAGTCAGCAACCCCATATAAACAGGTCAAAACATTACAGTCAATATGCAGAATTACCATACATACGAACCAGTGCATCTGTTCCGCAGCACCGACATCATAAACAGCTGGTCGTTAGCTACCTAACAATGGTTGGGTTTCTCTCCGCGTCCGTTTATCTGTAAACACTAACAATTACGGCCACATAAATGTACAGCATTACACAATCTTACCCATGCATTTCCATGGAATTTATATCTCTCAGTCATATCATATAAACAGTTACATTTATATATTCACCCGTATTAACTCCTGAAAACAGTGTCCGGGCTGCGGTGCACAAGATGCCGGTTTCCAGTTTCTTCTTCTCGGACGCTACCAAGCAGTTTACCCACACTGAGACAGTGCCGCCCTGTGGCGTTAGTGAGCAACTGCAACACTTACTTTCCCACCCGGCTACAAAAGTCAGAGCTACAATCTGAGATGTCCAAGTGTAAAGACAGAGAATATACCAAAACTATTCAAGAAACTGATTTGTCTGAATCTGTAAATTGTGTCAGTGGCCAAAATTCCAGTGTAGTTCATGTTCCAGAACATTGTTAAAGTTTAGATGATGGTGTTGACAGTAAGTGTTGTTTTACTTTTTGTCCATTATCTTTTACTATGGCCAATTTATTATCAAAAGAATTGAATTTTGATTTTATGAAAGACAACGTAGACATACCGGTTGAGCATGGTTCTCTTGGGGTCATTTGTAAGACAGAAGAAACTGTTAAGGATGGTAACAGTTTCTCCAGGGCTGTATGTCAAGTCATTAGTGGAGCTCAAGTAGGTCATCGTAAAATTAGTCTTTCTGTAGTTAAGTATATGAAAGACAACAGTGACATTATTATTAAGCTGATAGGGAAAGAGTTTAGCACAGTATCAGAGTACATAGATAAGTCTCGCATGAAATATGTTAGTAGTTGTGTGTCAGAGATTAAAATTCAGGCAACAGCTAATGTTGTGGGTGTAGACATTTTTATATTTAGTGATGGCAATTGGCAGAAATACAGTCCTATAAAAAAAGAGGTTGACACTGAAAGGAATTTATTTGAAAAAGTGTGACAGCATATATTTTGAGACAATCAAATGTGTTCTCAATGGCAAGAAAAGTGTTTGTTTTAATCTATGCAAAACTGAACAAACCTCCAATTTACAGCATATTTCAAGAAAACCTGCTCTAGAAAGAAATGTTAATAGTTGTGCATCAGTTGATAAATGTTTGTTCTTTGTATTTAAAAAGAAAGAAAGCATAGTTTCGTAAAATACTGTACCAGAATAATGAACTGCAAAAGCATTAAGAAGTTGTCAAAAAAGGTTATATAATCAAAATGTATTGTATAAAAAAATAAGAATGAATCAAGTATTAAAAATGAGGAAAATATTATTCATAAAAATATGGTGAAGACATTAAGCAAAAGACATTTTTAAGTTTTTCCCTGTGCAAAGAATCAACTTTGAGTTTAGTAAAGGAAAATATGAAAGAAATGCCTTGCATAGGCAAAGAGTTAAGGATTTTAGTAAAGCTAAATACAAAGAGGATAGTTTGCACAGATTCAGAGTTAAAGAATTGAGTTTGGCTAAATACAAAGGAGATGCTCTCCATAGGGAAAAGGTTAAAGGATTTAGTGTGGATCTCTGGTGCCAGTGAAGTTGAAGCGTAAGCTTACTTATAAAGGCCATTATGAGTAGAAGTATGTAGACACATTACATGTAAAACATGCACTGCAATATTTAAAGGACAATAATATTTACTATAAGGAAGTCAAGTTTAATGATGACTGGGTGAATGGGTTTTGTAAAGACTTGAGTGAACATGGTGCAGAAAAGGATAGTGCATGTAAAGATGATAGTGCTGAACTTTCTGATGTCCGTGAAGATGACCATCTGTATGATAGACAACAGCATTTCAGGACACATGTTTAATGCCAGTTGACATTGGTCAGGAAGCCCTGGATCATTACTTTGATGACATATTGAATTTGGCTCCATCAGAAGGCAATTGTCCTGTAAAACTGTTGTCCAATCACTCTAATAAAGCTAAATGTTTTCCTGTATTGTTTCCAAAGGGTGGCCCTACATATTATGATGGTAGGCATCATTTGACATTGTTTTGATATTTTAATAACAGAATTTTGAATGCAGATGGTCGCTTTGCACAAAATATTGAGTATATCTTTTTTGCCTAATACATGTCAGAGCTACAAAGAGTTATTTCCAATGTTTCTATTGCTTTAAGAAAAGGGAAATGTGATGTAAATAGTAAGAGACATTGGTGAAGCCATAAAAAGTGAGGATTCAATCAAAAAATTACTGGAGTTTGATGAAGGTTACAGGTTCTTGAAACCTATTAGAGGTACTCCAGCTTTTTGGCAGGCAGCTCAGAAAGATTTAATGGCCTGTGTCAGACAACTTGGACAACATGGTTCTGTTCATTTTCTGCTGCTGATATGCGATGGAAAAATCTGCTTTATAGTATTTCAAAACAAGCAAATAGAACAGAAACAGTAGAGCAGCTAGAATGGGCTGATAGATGTGAACTCCTTCGTCAAAATCCTGTAACTGCAGCAAGGATGTTCTGCTGGCATTGTTTTTCGAAAGAAGTTCTTATGTCTTTAGCAAATCCAATAGGTAAAATTAAGGACTTTTTTTATAGGGTGGAGTTTCAGCAGCATGGCTCACCACATGTTCATTGTTTATTTTGGATAGAGAATGCACCTATAATTGATAAAAACACAGACGAAGAGGTAATTCAGTTTATAGATCAATATGTAACCTGCGACTTCCCTGAATTGCCACCTTAACGTGGTGGAGGGGTTTGTGTGCCCGAATGATCCCAGGAGCTATGTTGTCGGGGGCATTTGCCCCTGGTAGGGTCACCCAAGGCAAACTGGTCCTGGAGGACGGGCCAGACTAAGAGCGATTCAACAACTTTTATGGAGAAAGAAAAATCAAGAGCTCGATGTCCCTCGCCCGGGTTAGGGTCACTGGGGCCCCCACCTTGGAGCCAGGCCTGGGGGAGGGGCTCGTTTGGGAGCGCCTGGTGGCTGGGCCTTCACCCATGGGGCCCGGCTGGGCTCAGCCCGAATGATCTACATGGGTTCGCCTCCCCGTGGCCGGGGCCACAGGAGTCGGGTGCTGTGTGGTATGGGTGGCAGCCGAAAGCGTGGGCCTTGGCGAGCTGACCCTCGGCTGACGAAACTGGGTACTGGGACATGGAACGTTACCTCTCCGGCGGGGAAGGAGCCTGAGCTTGTGTGTGAGGTCGAGGGGTACCGACTAGATATAGTCGGGCTCACCTCAACGCACCGCCTGGGCTCTGGAACCAATCTTCTCGAGAGAGGGTGGACCTTATTCTACTCTGGAGTTGCCCAGGGTGAGAGGCGACGGGCTGGTGTGGGCTTGCTTATAGCCCCCCAGCTTGGAGCCTGTACTTTGGGGTTTTCCCCGGTGGATGAGAGGGTAGCTTCCCTGCCCCTTCAGGTCGGGGAACGGGCTCTGACTGTCATTTGCGCTTATGCGCCAAGGTCCCCTGGCAGAGGGTCATCCCACTCGACGCTTCTGCGACATAACTCCTGCAGAATGCGCTTGCTACTCAGGATGAATGGGGCTTTGAACCCTAACAGAGCATACACGGACGCTATGACGGACAAGATACCACGACGTGTGTCCGGCTTGTCTATCAAGTTTATGTCAAAGCTGAAACAGTCACTTCCAATGTGCCACTGGACACCTAATGCATGCTCCACTAAAGCTGGACTTGAATTTAAATCTAGGCATTCTATATTCACTGCTCTCTCAGATTGTTGCACACGGGAAAAAACCTCCTTTTACATTAGTATTGAACTTGTGAAGTCTCAGACCTCCTCTCTTACACATTTCCTGTGCGTCCACAATCAAGTCTGAGGCCTCCTTGACTGAGGGAATGCTCACAAGCCCATCATCAACATAAAACCCCGTCCGGATGAACGATGCTGCAGCTGGATATTCTAACTCATGCTGCTGTGCTAAGTATTTAAGGCCAAAATTAGCACACCCTGGAGAGGAAGCGGCACCTAAAAGATGAACTGCCATCTGGTACTCTTTGGGCTCAGAGTCGAGGTTCCCATGCTGCCACCATAGAAACCTCAGATAAGTACGATGCTCTGGTACCACAAAGGACTGATGGAACATCTCAACATCACAGATGACATCTACTGCCTCTTTTCTAAAACGGCAAAGGACTCCCAACAATGAATTTATAAGGGTTAGGGTTAGGGTCCTGAACAATCAAACACTACCCTCAACTTGTCAGGCTTCCTGGGGTGATACACACCATGATGTGGTATGTACCAAACTATCTCGCCAGGTAAAGCTTCAGGGGCAGGCTCAGCATCACCTTTGCTGATCACACCCTCCATAAAGGCCTTATAATGATCAAAGAACTGTTGATTAACTAAGCTTTTTCTTCAGATGTTGCAAACGAATGATGGCTAACCTTTTATTATTAGGCAACGAAGGTTGACTGCAGCCTTTAAAGGGAAGAGGCATCTCCAGGTGACCATCCTCTCTCAAGTGGATGTTTTCAGAAGTTGTATGAAATGTACATCCTCTTTTTTCTCACTGAAGTCTGACTCAAGAATCTTCAGAACATCTGAGGCTGATGGAACAGACAGCTCTCTTGTAACAACTCTGTGTACATATCTTTGACTTTCATGTCTGTCAGGGTGAAAATTTGCGGCCCCTATTATGCTCCATCCCAGCTCAGTTTTCTGCGCAAACAGCTCATTAACACCACCTCTAATGACTTCTAGTGGAGCTAATGAGGCAGGACAGTCGTATCCAATTAACAGACTGACGTCACAGTCTTGAAGTGGAGGCACCTCATTGGCAAGATGTTTAAGATGTGCCCACTGTAAAGCTGTGGTACTAGTTGGAATACAGGACATGTCTACAAGAATAAATTCACGTGTGTACGCTTGCTGTAACTGTAAATAATTTGCATAATGAAAACCTCTAACACGCAAATACCTCACACTTTGACTAGATATTACAGTATCCATAGCAGTCATTGTACTGAGCTTTAACTTCAGAGGTCGCGCTGCAACGTTCAACTCTCTGGCAAGGCTCTCCAGGATAAAAGTGGAATCACTCTGTGTATCAAGAAGAGCATAAGTAAGTAATTCTCTTTGGGGATTTGCAGTCGAAGACACTAAAACTGGAATGATGCTGGAAGTGGCTGAAGCATGCCGGGTCAAGGCATGAGACATAACTTCATGCACTTCATTGTTCTCATTCTGTCCTGTGGCAACAAAATTGGTCATTCTTGCAGATCTTGCCGAACTTTCTGTGTGCAAACATGTAGGATGATGTCCACCACAGGTATTACACGTATGTCTTCTTTTACAGTCTTGAACCAAGTGATCCTTCCTTAAGCAGCCAAAGCACAAATTATGTTTATAAATAAAAGTTCTCTTCTCATCCATAGACTTCAACTCAAAGGTTGGGCACTTAGCAACCCCATGATCTTCTTCTTTACAAAACAGGCAGGGTGACTTTGGAGTTGGACTCCCTGGCAATTCTGAACTGAAGTTGTTTACCTCAGCACTGGTTTTAAATGTTTGAGCTCTTCTGGATAGCCTTTCATCTGTTCGTTTCAAGTTTAACATAAATGGTGATGCAATAGGATTGCAAGCAATTCTTCCGTACAAACTCCGAGAAGCTCTGAAAACTTGGATAATCACCGGATTGATCCAATTCTTCCACAACAATTCGGCTCCATCTGCGCACCAACCATTCTGGCAATTTTTTTTTTAAAACTTATGATTTTCCTCAGTCATTGAGGACAGACAGACCTTTAACATGAGGAATAGTTTCAGTGCAGCCAAGGAGGAAGTCCGCAAACTCTTTCAACGCTTTTGGATCATTAGCAGATATCTTAGGCCATTTCATAAGTTTTTCTCGAAAGGCTCTCTGAATAACAAATGAACTCCCGTATCTGTCCTCCAGCACCGCCCAGGCACCCTTATAAGCATCTTCAGAATTACGATAAAAGAATCCTTCAACGGCCTTGCGTGCCTCCCCTGCTAGATAACTCTTCAAATAAAGCACTTTTTCACTTACTGGGAGGGGCTTCTGATCTATCAGGGCCATGAAATACACTTTCCAGTCTACAAATTTTAAAGGGTCACCTGTAAACTTTGGCAGCTCTGGGACAGGTAAACGACTTAAAACAAATGAACCTGCTCATGCTTGACTTAACATGGTGTCCTGCACAACACTGGTCTCCTCTGGAGTTGATCTTTGAGGTACTATACATTGCGGCTCCAAGGGCTGGGCTTGTGGATTAAGAAAAAGACGATATTCTGGGTTTATACTCTGCTGAGTTTTACCAGTCTCTTGCTCAAAGTTGTCATATGCCCTCAAACGAGCCTCCGCAACCTTAACCTCACTCTCTGCTTACAACTGTTGTAACTTTGATTTCTCCTACTCCAATTTTAATTTGATTTCAGCCTCCCCCCTTTGCCTCTCTACTAGCATCTGTGTTTCTTTTAATTTCCAGTCACTTTCCAATTTTTCAAGTTTGGCTTGTTGAGCCTGAATAGCACGAACAGATTTTGCTTGCTCCACCTTGGCTGCCAAATCTGCCTGTGCGTCGGCTCGTTTGCTGGAAGATGTAGAAATGCTGCTTACTCTGTCCTCGTGTTTCTCAGGTGGCTGTGAAATTATTGTTTCTGTGTTTGTCCTCCCAAAGACGGACCCATATTCCTCTTTACTCAGCTCGATTCTCACTCTTTCCTTTTCCAGGTGCTCATTAAAATTTTCATCTGTTGTTTCAAATCGTTTTTTAACAATGTCACACATCTCAGATGATAAAATGCTACATACATCCATTTTTTTTAACAACATCTGGAACATTTGAATAACTGAGTCGAATTGATTCATAGCATTGGCACACTTTATCATGATTAGTCTTAACACGTCTCTCGATTCCTTCCAGGTCTTCAAACGAGCAGAAAGTCTTTAATTTAGCCCTTATTTCTTTAGCAGCAGATTTCCAGGTCTCATATGCTTCTTTAAACGCTTTCTCCCTTTTTGCCAATTCCTGTTTTTGCAGCTCTTTGCCCTTTTCTGTTAAGGTTCGCTCATGAGAGCTAGACCTCACAGTTTGACTTATGGTGTGATTTTCTATTTCTGCAGGGGGCACTGACATGTTGCTCTATATGACTATTGCTCAGGAGTATATCTGAATCTCAGATTTGGCAAGTCTTAACATTTCACTTGTTTTCAGGTGCTTAAACCTCCATTCACATCAGGCATTTACAATTCTAAGGCAACCCAGTCAGAAACCATATTCCTATAAAAATGATCCTTTGTAAAATTCAAACCCCATACAATTTCAACAATTAACAAATTATTTGATGACCTTAAATGCACCTTAGACTTTTTATACTCATTTCAATTAAAACATTTGAGCAGGTGTGCTTGAAACCATTACTGATGCCCGTTGCTTCAAATAATGCCACATTTAAAATTTTCACAAGTCCATTATTTTGTGACGAGGCGGGCTGATTGCTCCACTCGCTTAAACAGTTTAGTGTCATGGCGAGTGACTTTACCCCACAATTACCGCGCGGAGATCCCTGAGCGCGGTGGCAGCGCAGCAGCTGAAGCTGATGATGGCTAATGAGCCCTCACTGCCGGTTCCCGTGTAGCGTCGAGTTTCACTGTAACAGTCCTTGGATTTAGAGAGGAAATCGCGGAGCTCAACTGATGCTGAGTTCTTTTATTTTAGCATGCAGTCCTCATGGCATCGTGAGACTAAAACACAACACATACAAAACAATTCAATATACAACAGTTCGTCATTCCCTTCATCAATAAAAACAGAAAACGCATGGTTAACATACCTCGCTGTGCTCTTCCAAGGAATGTTAATTACATGCACGATTCTCAAAAGGGGAATGTTCCTTGACAAAAATCTAACTAACAAACAAACAAAGGCAAAGTCGCCTTGTTAGGCACAACAGAAAATTCCAAACGAAACAAAGAATCAAAATACAGTCAACCAAACCAAAAAAAGCACCCCTTACCCGGCCTGAGCTGTCGCTGCCCACTTCCCATGGGCTCTCCAAGGGACGCTCTATCCGTGCGGTTGCTGCAGCCTGCAGCAACCGCACCTGTCCTGATGATTGCGTGTAACACAGGAAGCGGGCAGCTACCTTAAATGCTCAGACTGCGCAACATCCGGGCCAGGGGATAAACGAATAATTAAGTCTCATAAACTCAAACAACAATGCGAATCAAATACAAAAAAAAACCCAAAACAACCCAAACCTCACGAACATGTTACACTCTAAAAATTTACATTTTATTTTCTAATTCCAATAAAACCCTCATGCCGTCCGTTACAAATACTAAAACTCAAGTTGTATTGAAAAGGCAAGCTAATGCAGTCTGGATTAATCAATATAGCAATCCTCTGTTAAATTGTTGGAATGCTAATTTAGATACACAATTTGTTGTTGATGCCTATGCATGTGTTGTCTATATCATTTCTTACATCTCAAAAGCAGAGAAAGAAATGGGTTTATTATTGCAATGTGCACAACGAGAAGCCAATAAGGAGGGAAACATTAGTGCTAGAGAGTCTAAAAAAATTAGGCAGTGCGTATTTGCACAACAGGGATGTTTGTGCATAGGAAGCTGTTTACAGGCTAACAAATGCAAATTTGAAAGAGTGTTCTAGGAAGGTTGTTTGTGTTCCTGTTGGAGAGAATACTGTTAAAATGAGTCTGCCTTTAAAGATTTTAAAACAAAAGGCATCAACCCATGATCTGAGTAAAGATGACAAGTATAGTAGATAGGCATAAGACTAGACCTAACACTGATGAGTTCAATGGTATGTGCTTAACAACATTTGCATCTGAATATCGTGTGTTGTCTAAAAATGAAAACACCATTAATAGAATCAAGCTTGCCAACAATTGTGGGTATATATTGAAAAGAACTTGCACACAACCTGTTGTTGTGCGTTATGTACGATTCTCTGAAAGAAAGAAGCCTGAATTGTTTTACCAAAGTATTCTTCAGCTTTTTCTGCCATACCGTACAGATGAACACCTCAAACCTGATGGATTTGCAATATATCAAGACTTTTACTTGAATGGCAGTGTGAGACTTAATATTGGAACTCTGCATTTGGTGAAACATATAATAGATTAGAATAGAAATAGTTCTGAAGTTGATGGAGATGAGTTGATTAATGTCCAGCAAGTAATAGAATAGCTAAAGATGCCTGGTGTACATTATGTCCTGAGCAAGAACTGGATAGATAAGTGTCGTGAAATATTAAAATTATATTGAAGATGATCAAGTGATTCACATACCTTATTTAGCAGTTGCTACAGAACATACAGGATACTTAGAAAAAAGACAAACATATTTGAGCAGAACTGATGGGTTGGCATTACTTCATTCTCTGAATGAAACAAATTGGTATTTTTTACCAAATCAGACAATGGTGTGTAGAACAGGCTTTAGGGAAAAAGCCTGACCCATTTCATTTATTCATAACAGGAGGTGCAGGGACAGGTAAAAGCCATTTAATTAAGGCAATACAGTATGAGACAAATAGGATTTTGAGACCACTATGTCATAATCCAGATGACATTTGTGTTTTGTTGACTGCTCCAACAGGTATAGCTGCATTTAATTTACAGACTAGTACTATTCATAGTACATTTTCTATCAGTAAAGATGTACGCTTACCTTATACACCACTGGGTGAAGAGAAGCTTAATTCTTTTACGTACAAGATATAGTGGTTTGCAAATTTTGATTGGCTTAAAAGCTTGGCAGGTGGATTTCCGGTGACGTCATGTGCAGGGCATGAGCTGACGGTGGACCTGCGTCCATTTGATCATTAAACTCCTAACAAATCGATGAAAACTTGGCAAAAACTAGTACACGAGAAGGATGGCAACTTCATCTAAAGGCAAAGGATCGTAAAAGGGTGAAAATGCGAAGGAAGAGAGTGGAAGAGAGAGTACGAAGCAAGGTCAAGTTGTCGGGCCCAGTATGGACGCTGAGTCACGAGTACTGGCTGAGCTGGAAAAGATGTGAGTCGAAAACCGAGAGGGACAAGAACAAATTAAAGCGTCGCTTGCCGAAATAAAATCAGCTAGGGAGGAACTAAAGGGTGAAGTAAGAACCCTAGACACACGAACAACAGAAGTGGAAGATCGCGTGGGTGAGGTTGAGGACAATGGGATGAGATATGAAAGGGCATTAAAATACCTGTTGCACCGAGATATGGAGCTAACGGCTCGATGTGAAGATTTGCAAAATAGACTCAGATGCAACAATCTAAGAATATATCGAGTGCCTGAGGGAAGTGAGGGCGTAGACACGAAGGAGTTTGTAAAGGAGCTGTTGAAATCAGTCCTTGATATGCCTGATGTGAACCTGCAAATTGAGAGAGCGCACCGAGCGCCTACCAGCCAAACCAAAAACAACTGCTGACCCTCCCAGGTCCATCATTGTAAGGTTCGTGGATTACTCAGTGAAGGAAACTATTCTCAGGCAAGCATGGAAACAACAGAAAATTGTCTACAACGATGAGCAGATCTACTTTGATCGTGACTACTCCCCAGAGTTGCAAAAGAAAAGAACGCAGGTGAGAAAAGTAATTAAGAGTCTAAAACAGAAAGAAATCAAGCCAAATGCGTCTACCCAGCACAGCTGAAAATATTTTGACTCTGGGGAAAAGACATTCGCGACGATCACAGAAGCTCTTCCAAGACTCTAAGAGCTAAATATCCACCCCAAGATTGGGGAGCGTGAAAAGATGGAAGAGGAGATGGCCCGTTCTACTTGGAAAAGCGCAGAGGAGAGAGGTAATAAAACTTTGCCGACGCTTACGCACACGGATATGCATGCCTTCTTTGCCAAGGATAAATGAACGTTTTGAACACATGCCAAGTGTTCCAGTGCTACAGGAGAAAGTATTAAAGTAAAACTGTTAGGACAATGACTATTCTCTACAATATTGGATGGAGCTGACGGGCGCAGCGACTGTTCCACAAGCTGGACGCCAACAGCGCCGAAACACAACGTGTGATTCCCACGGAGGAGTGGTCACCATCCTTCGCCCAGGTTACAGCAGGGGCTGGTTGTCTTAATAGTCCATGGGCTAAGCGATTCTATGGACTTATAGGAAATCAGTTGGGTATGTGGAAATCTACAGTTTATGTTTTCTTTATATGCTTTATTTTATATTTATGTTTTGTTTTTCACCTTAAGTTCAGTGCTGGACAAAACTATGCTAACTTTTTCTCATGTATGTGCCTTGGAAGGTAAAAATGATGGGGTGGAAAGGCAGAAATCTTTATTAACATGGACAGTTTAATTTGTGTCAGTTACAATGTTAAGGGTCTAGGTAGCCCAATCAAGAGAAAAAAGATATTAAGAGGTGGAAGAAGGGCCAAAAAGGACAGACCTCTCGGCGACGATTGGAATGGAATCAGACAAAGATTTTAGGATTTTGAGGAAATGCAGGTGCGGGTGGGAAAAGGTGACAACCTTCAGGGGACTGCGAATCCACCAAGGAAAGAGGAGGTGCACAGCAAAGGGCCAGCAGCAACACCGCACTGCAACCGCAGATCAGACGCTAGGAACCAAAAGCCAGGTCTCAAACCACAGAGCAGAAGGATCCAACGCTGCAGGCAAAAGGCAGGAGGGAGAAGGGCAGGTGGTGGAGGAAAGTCCCTTGGAGAGTGGTACCGGTGACACACCCGGAACATCAACGGGCAACAACCAGCAACCATTCCAGAGAAGGGAGGAGAAACAACCCGGGCGGAGGCAAGCAATCAAGTGGCCAAAAGCCAGCGAGTCCGCAGTTTGGCAGAAGCTGGACAGTGACATCACCATAGTCCTGGCATATTCTCTCCGTGGCCAGGTGGAAAGCCAGCTTAACACCTTGGGAGACATCCTGTAGGAGGAGTGCAGGAGCCGATTTGGAGTGGTAGCAGAGAGGCGAAGAGCAGCCCCCAAGCAGAAAGGAAGGAGGGAAAGAGCGATCGAGCAACTGGTGTGGAGGCTGCGTCAACTCCGAAAGCAGTGGAGGAAGGCAAGCCAGGAGGAGAAAGAGGGCTTGAAGCCACTGTGGGAGGAGGTGAAGACAAGCCTCTCCAACTTGAGGAGGGCAGAGCAGATTTGCCAGCGCAGAAAGAGGAAGAAGAAAGAGAGGAGCAACTTCCTCAAGAACCCCTTCAAGCATGCAAAACAACTGCTGGAGGACAAGAGGAGTGGGAAACTGGAGATCTCAAAGGCAGAGCTCGAGAAGCATATAAGGGAGCAATACAGCGACCCAGCAAAAGCCATCCCGCTGGGATCCCCGGGTTATGTTCCTTGGCCAGCCCCCCCAGTCATCCCTTTCAACACAGCTCCCCCCAAACTCAGCGAGGTTGGAGATGTGGTTCGGAAGGCAAGAGCAGCCTCAGCCCCAGGTCCCAACGGCGTGCCGTACAAGCTGTATAAGTACTGCCCGGGGGTTCCGAAAATCCTGTGGAAACTCCTGCAAGTTGCGTGGAAGAAGAACATCATCCCTTCAGAATGGCAGAGAGCTGTTACAGTCTTCATACCGAAGGAACAGAACTCCAACTCGATCGGCCAATTTAGGAGCATCGCGCTTTTAAATGTGGAAGGGAAAATATTCTTCTCCATCATGGCCAAGAGGTTGACCAGCTTCCTCATGAGTAACAGCTACATAGACACCAGCTGTCAGAAGGCCGGCGTCCCAGGATTCCCAGGGTGCGTGGAGCACTCAGCCATCATTTTGGAGCAAATCCAAAGGGCGAGGAGAGAGAAGAGTGACCTCCATGTGGTGTGGCTGGATCTCGCCAATGCTTACGGGTCCGTCCCGCACCAACTCATAAGCTTCACCTTGGACTTCTTCCACACGCCTGACTGCGTCAAAGACCTGGTGGCCAAGTACTTCGCAGACCTGCAGATGTGCTGTGCCCACCAGGACATCACCACGGGATGGCAGCAGCTCGAAGTGGGCATAGCGATGGGATGTTCCATCTCTCCCATCCTGTTCATCGCGGCCTTCGAGATCATCCTCATCGGGGCGAGGAAGACGGTCAGAGGAGTGAAGCTGCCATCTGGTCAAAGGCTACTACCGCTGCGAGGCTTTATGGACGACGTCACCACCATCCTCCAGACAGCAGCGTATACAAGGAGACTGCTGAAGAGGATTGACGAGCTTGTAGGCTGGGCGAGAATGAAGGTCAAACCATCCAAGTCCCGAAGCCTGTCCCTCAGGAAAGGGGTCAGGAGCGACAACATCATCTTCACTGCAGGAGGAGAGGAGATCTCGTTGCTATCGAAGCAGCCCATCCGCAGCCTGGGGCGCTCCTACACAGCAGAGCTCTCGGATAAGCAGGCGGGAGAGGCTGTGAGGAAGCAGCTTGCAGATGGCCTGTCCAGGATCCATCGGAGCCAGCTCCCAGGCAAATTCAAGGTATGGTGCTACCAGCACATACTCTACCATCAGGTGATGTGGCCGCTGAAGGTGAGCGAGGTTCCTTCTTCATTGGCAAGCAAGCTGGACCAATTGGCAAACTCCTTTATTAGGAAGTGGCTAGGGCTGCCAAGATGCCTCTCGGATGTGGGCCTCTTTGGTCAGAGCACACTCCAACTGCCGCTGCACTCCATCAGCCTGGGCTACAAGAAGGAGAAGGCCCGGATGGTGTTGGAGTTGAGAGAATCCTCCGACCACCTGGTCAGGGCAGCGGGAACCCAAGTCCGAACAGGAAGCAGGTGGAGAGCAGAGGAAGAGGTCGACCAGGCAATCGGCAGGCTAAAGCTTCACGAGGTGGTCGGGAGGGTCCAAGTGGGTCGAGCAGGTCTGGGTCGGAGTGAGGCCCCCTGTTCTGGTCTAAGGCCTCCAAGCAGGAGAGAAAAGCCATGGTGGTGACGGAAGTGGCAAGGTCTGAGCAGAAACGCTATACCAACAAAGCAGTGTCCCAGAGCAGACAGGGAGGCTGGACAACATAGGAAGGCGTCACGGACAGGCCTATGACGTGGCCCCGACCTGTGGAAGACCCCTCAAGCCAGGCTCAGCTTCCTGATCCGAGCAACATACAACACGCTACCTTGCCCCCAAAATCTCCACCTGTGGTTCGGCACTGAAGAGATTTGCCCCCTCTGTAACACCATCAATGCTAGCCTTCAGCACATCCTCTCGGGCTGCAAGACGGCGCTGTCCCAAGGCCGCTACAGATGGCGGCATGATGCTGTCCTGAAGAAGCTGGCAGAGGTAGTCAACACCTGCAGACAGGAAGCGAACAGCCGGCCAGCTACCTCATCAAGACTTACCATCCAGTTTGTAAGGGCTGGCGAGAACATCAATGCCCCACGCCCACCAAACACGGGACGGCTCCTCTCACCCGGCAGTGAGTGGAGTATGAGAGTCGACATCGGAAAACAGCTGCAGTTCCCCAGGGAGATCGCAGAAACGGCACTGCGGCCAGACATGGTGCTGTGGTCTGCGGCCAGCAAGGCGGTCCTCTTGGTGGAGCTCACTGTCCCATGGGAGGAGGGGCTAGAAGCTGCATAGGAGAGGAAAAGGGCAAAGTATTCAGACCTGGCAGCCGAGTGTAGGGAGGCAGGCTGGAAAGCCACAATATGCCCTGTTGAGGTGGGGTGCAGGGGCTTTGTGGGCTCTTCTACCTCTCGCTTGCTCAGAGATCTGGGGTGCACAGGAGCTGGCCATCGGAGAGCGGTAAAGGAACTGGCAGAGGAGGCAGAGAAAGGCAGCTTTTGGTTGTGGCTGCGGAGGAAGGATAGGAGCTGGGGGCAGAGTAGCACCTAGGGTATCAGTGGGGTTGGCAGGGAGAATTCCCAGCCATCGCTCCGCCACCGGGAGGTGTCCTGGGGTTAAAGGAATACCACCTATCCTGTATTTCCAATTTGAAGCCAACTTAAAAAATTACGCTGCTCAATAGCATTGATACTGTTGGGTCTCCACCTGCCACACCGCAGCCCCGTCTCCCTCAGGAGGACATGCCCAGCACATCTCAGAGCGCGGCCAGGGAGCTGCGCGCTCTACGACGGGAGCGGGCGAGGCGCGCTCCTCTACACACCTGAGTGGCATCTGTAATCACGCACCTGCAGCCTCCAGCTCATTTGGGAGGACATTTAAGCCCAGCACTCCTGTACCTCGGTGCGAGTTCGTGGCGTACGTACACTAGTGCAGTGTGTTTCTTCCTGTGGGTTCTCGCTCCGAGTCCTGGTGGATATTTTCACCCGTCCTCGCGTTTTGTGGATTACTTTTTCCCGTTCTTGTGGATTTACCTTGGTGGTGGATTACTAACCTTTTGTGAACTTCTTCCAGTGGCGGTCCCAGGAGGAACTGGACCTCAGTGGATTCTTCCTGCTGTGTGGATATATACCTCCCGGCTCATCTCCGCGTCTCCGGCTCCAGTGACAGTTCCGGGTTGAAAGACAGGACTTTTCACCCGTCAGTTTCACCCGTTGGAGCTCCGGTGCGCCTGATCAGCCGGAGATTGAACTATTTCCTAATAAACTTTGCCCTTCGGGCATTTTAAACTGTCTTTGGCTGTGTCGTGCTTTTGGGGTCCTTACCAACCTTAACAGATACAATTCAATTCAATTCAATTTTATTTATATAGCATCTGTTACAATGACAATTGTCTCTAGGCGCTTTACAGAGACCCAGAGCATGACCCCCGAGCAAATATCATCAACTAAGATTATATAATTAAATCCAATCAATGATAATGGCAGGTAAAAAACTCCCACGTAGGGAGAAAAAAAAACCTTTATACCAAACAGTGGCAAGGAAAAACTCCACTTTAAGAGGAAGAAACCTTGAGCAGGACCTGGCTCATATGGGGGGACCTTCCTGCCGAAGGCCAGCCGGGTAGGAGAGACTCATTTGTCAGAAAAAGAACACTTAAAATTACAAAGAGAATGGGTGGGCCAGGTGTTTAGTTCTTCCTTTGAGAGTAGCAGGAAAAGAGGGGTAGCCATTCTTGTTAATAAGTGTGGAATTAAAATTGTGCTTGTACATTTAGACATTTATATTAAGAGTAAAATTAAAGTTGCTAAAAGATCTGTAGGTCACAGGCTGAGCTAGAGTCATAAAGTTGCAGGCAATAAAAAGACAACTAGGCTGTGTCGGGGTGATGTGTTCTTGTCGGGGGAAGGAACTGTTCAGGGGGACAATGGGGGAGTTGCCTTTAACTAACAGAATGTTTTATGCCCTGCATGTGTCAATAAAACTAGCCTGTGAGCTGCAGAGTCAGAGATCAGCCAGAACCTGGACAGAAAGGACAGACTGGGGTCTGTCAGCTGATTTCTCTTTTTGCAAAGGCAAAAACTTAAAAAGTGTCATGACTATTATTGAATTCAAATTAATCTCACTTTGAGTCCACAGATCAGCAGTCCTGGGAAGGTCAGGTTGACCAGAACAAATTGGGGGCGTCGTCCGGGACTGCGAAATTACTGCTGATCAGGACAACGATTGAACATGAGGAGCAGGTACGAACGGACGAAGGACACGGGCCGGCCAAAATAAGGTAAGCAGAACCTGTTTAATCTAATCTGCATTGAGTACTTCTAAAATTACTCGTGTCCTAAGTCTGAGTAGTATCTGGTCTGTAAAAGAATGAGATTATAAGGGAAGAAATAAGGATATAAAGATTAAGAAGAGAAACTCGAGATACCAGAGAAGGTTGAGAGTAAGAAGGGAAAAAGGGACTCCTAGAGTTTGGCAACTCCACCAGTGCTCTGACGAGGGGCTGGCTTAGCTGGGTTAGAGGCCCGGGGACTTCAGGACCCCCGAATTCTATTAAATTTAGGACAAGACCAGGCAAAACACAAGGTGTGAATGTTGGATGACTTGAAACTGACACAGCAATAGCACTTTTTAGGTTGTTGTTGGAGTAAGTGGATGGAAATCCAAATTACAGATATATAAAGTTTTGGTGTCGTGGTGAAGAATTAATTCTGAACCACATGGACTGAGAACTCAGAACAATAGCGTGTCATATCTCTCAGTTGGCCAGAACTTAGGATAGAATGCTTAGAGTTAAAAGAAATAAATAATAACTGTGAGTTATCTCTTTTTGGACCCTGGAGATAACAAGACCAGAGATTAGAAGTCCTGTGAGTCAAAAGCATGTCCCTAGAGAGAAATAGAAGAAAAGGAAAAGGAAAACACGCACACACACACTGGGGTATGAATGCATGTGTAAATGTGTATGATTGTCAGGTGGAAGTGTGTTTGACGCAGCAGCAGCAACTGTGGATACCTGGACGGTGATAACTAAGCAGTGGCTGTTTGGGTTGAGCACATGGAAACCTGAATTAAGGCTTTGAGTGTGGTATATTAATAAATCAAGCTTAATCAAGCTTAGAAAACAGAGGATTGTGGTTGGTAGAAGTGGGCCGTTGGTGCTGAAAGTCACAAAGGCCAAACTTTATAGACAGAGAGCACGACACAGACTCTGGACAGATTAGTGGAATAGAATTAGTAGCTGACTGAATTAGTAGCTCAGCGGGCGACAGTCATGATAGTGGATACATAACTAGGACTTGACATTATTTGGACTAATTTTTAAACAGCCACGTGGTAAGAAACAGTTTTATTCTGGTATAATAAAGAACAGGAAGACTGACGACATGGACAGAGAAGACGTAGATGATGACTGCTGGGACCCAGGCAGCCCCTATAAACTAGTCAAAGAACAGAAGACACTGATAAGAAAAGGGCCAGAACAGGAAAAAGGAGAAAAACCCCCACTCCAAACCCCACCATATGTCCCCAGCGCTCCCCCAGAAGGTAATTCATCACCTGGAGGAATGTACCCAGTGTTACATATTAATTCAGGCTAACTGAGGGCGACAGGCTTAGAGGACATTTTCCCAGGGACGGGGGGATCAGATACAGTCAAACATGTATCAGCAGCAGGGGCCCTTGTGTCCACCCCCATTCAGTGTTGTAAAATCAGTCACACCAGATCCAGCCCAGAAACAATGTGATGATTGGGAGATTAGAGCCCACAGAGAGGGAAGACCCACCAATCCTGTCATAAAAATACCAGCACAGGCCCCATTAACCCCCACCTCGCACGGCCCCATAGGAAACCAGACTGACACACGTGGTTTTCTCCCACTTTCTCCAAATCATCCCCCAACTCACTCCACGCCACACGCTCCTCCCGCCAGTACGGGTAGTGTCACAATGGCTGTGACAGGGGCATGGAGAAAAGTTACTGAGATAGACACTGAAGGAGTTGGGCTGTATCAGAGTTGCACAAGCTCCGGTGAGTCTTGTCATTAAGTTGTCAGGCCCCACCCAGGCTCATCCCCTAATTTGATTGACTTTAAGTCAGTAGCAAGAGAGGATGACGGGGGAAGCTATAAACAGCTTCCTTACCACCTTACTCAGCAAACACTTAGCATGTTGCAACCTCCTTCTCCCCGTAGCACTGAGTTAGGTGGTGAAGATAGCTTAGAAAATAGAGGAGGCGAACATTATGACCTGAGAAACATCTCTCTGAAGTAGTACAACATGCCAGTACTAGCCACTGGAGCAGGAGGCATTAGATATAAACCATATGGGATAGGGGATATAACTTCATTATGTTATAAATTGCCTCCCATTCATGGTGGAGGTAACCTTTGGTTACAGGCTCTGCATGCTCAGACTGCAGGTTACACTTTAGCATTAGGAGACTATAGGTCAGTGACTTCACGCTGCATGACAGCCACGGCCTTTAGAGAAATCGAGGCTAACTGTGGAGTGACGGGAGCGAGAGATGATGAACCTTTCCGCTTCCACAGTGATAATTTAGGTAGAGCGATCAGAGAACGCTTCCCCACGCCCATGGAGGGAGTGATCCCCAAATTAGACTGGGATCCTACTGTGAACCCACGTCAAAATTTGGAGGAATGCAGGACCATTTGGGAAGGTCAGACAGGATGTAACCCCAATAACAGTGCCACCCACACTGAAAAAATGATAACTAGCAATTGTTGATCTCATTACAATTTTGAAATTATTCTGACTCAGAAATGTGGCTTTGCAAT
Source organism: Hirundichthys speculiger (assembly GCA_018398805.1). Classification (NCBI taxonomy): domain Eukaryota; kingdom Metazoa; phylum Chordata; class Actinopteri; order Beloniformes; family Exocoetidae; genus Hirundichthys; species Hirundichthys speculiger. The sequence continues at coordinate 114,678 of JAGFBZ010000020.1, forward strand.
AAGTAATCTATAAACTCTTGTCTGCCCAGCAAATTTCTCCCGTTGTTGACTTAACTACTATTTTTAATTCAGCTCAACAAGAAATTGTAAATCTCTGAGCAGATTTTTGAGTTAAGTTGGGCCAACTCCGTCATTTGCTCTTTTGCGCATGGTGTGCCTGTCGACATTTTGTGGAGCAGAAACCGTGTGGTGGGAGCTGGCTGAACTTTCGCTCTAGCAGGTAAGTTAAGCGTGTTTTTACCTCCATCACGCTGAATTAGTGCATGACTGACTTTGTTTTTACTGTAGGGTCATTGTATGTTGTTGGTAACTTTTTTGCATGCGCCTCGCCTTCATGCAGACGCTTTCATAGGGTAAACGGGGCTTGGAGGATCATATCCGTGTACGTTAGCTATGCAGGCATGTGGGCTGTCATTTCAGTGGTGTAAGTAATAACTTTAATGGTGTGAAGCCAACGTTGTGCATTTTTTATCCGGTGCAACACTGGGTAAGTTAAACAAGGCGGCAAAAAAAACGATGGTGTTCGTTAATCGCGACCGGAGCCCGCCCACCTCGCTCTCAGAAAAAAAAAACACCTCCGCGGCGCCGCCATTACTTGTGGTTTTATTTTCTGCTGTAGCAGTGTTATTTTGTCACTTTTTAAAGTTTTAATATTTTTTCATGCGAGAAAGTAAGGGTTTAGATCACCGCTGTGCGGTTAGTTTGTCCAAATGACAGCTGTTTAGAAGTTTGCCCTGAAGTTGAGAAACTCCAAGGAGTGGCAAGCCCCCCGAGGTGGGGGACCTCGCAGAGGCAGCAAGCTGCCTGGAGAGCTCCGTCGGCCAGCCGAACTACGTAGCTCTGCCGGCCGACGGTTGATGGTGTTCGTTTATCGCGACTGGAACCCGCTTTCATAGACCCACCTCGAGGTTTGTCGCCGCCTTGTTTGAATATTTGTAGGAGATATAGACCTTTTCGGGCCAGCCCCCCGGAAATACCCCGTCCGCCATTGCTGGGTTGTGCTACAGAACGACACTGGCTCGCATATTAACCAGTGTTTTTTCTCTTTCCCGGTTGAAATATATTTCTAAAAATATATTATAAGTTCATGGTTTAATAAATGATGTTTGAGTTAAAAGGTTAAAAAAGGTATTGATCTGTAATGATGTTTATTTCTTACTGAGAATGATGTCATTTAAAATGTTTAGTATTGTGTATGATGAGCTATAGTGTTTTTGTTTAAAAAAGAGAGCTCATTAGGTTAACGTAAGACAAAGAACATGTGTATTACGTTGGGAGATATATTTAATTGGGTAAAGACTGTTGTGAGGAGCCAATGACATTTGAGGGATGGGGTGTGGCTGGACGTGATTGGAGCGTGGAGACGGGAGGAGCAGGTGCGGGAGAGAACTGGAGAGAACTGGAGGAGAGACAAGACGGAGGCCGCGTGCTGCAGAGTTACGTGGAGTTTGTTCCCAATACGAGACCAAACTACCAGTGAAATTGGATGCTATTACTGTTTCTGTCGTAGGAGTTCGACCAGAGCCCTTTAAGAAGTTGCAACAGTGATAGACTATCCGTTCGAGAGGATAAATCATCCGACGACGAAAGTTTGCCAGATTTAGCTACTAAGCCAGTAGCTAATTGCTTTGCCGGGACTTTTGTTACGACGCTGTCGGCCTGAGAGCTAACGCAACAGAGCCGGAGGAACCTGCCAGCCTGACTAGACGACGGAGATCCGATGCGGCCTGGGAATAAACGATACAGAGTCGAAGGAAGTCTGTCAGCTGGACGAGACGACGGAGATCCGACAGAGCCGGACTGCGCTGCTGGGAGAGGGTCGGTGCCAGTGTGTGGGCCGCGGAAATCATCGCTCCAGTTCCCGTGAATCTTCTCTGTCCATGTTCTGCTCCTGCCATCCTTGACTGTGTGTGGCTCAACAACATTAAAAAGGTACCTTTTTTATTTCTGCCCTCGTGGTGAAGAGGGCTGCTGTTGTGAAAATGCTATTCATGCTATTTGTGTCTCTTGTGCTTCAGTGGAGGATTCCATGCAGTGCCGGCTTTGTAAATTCTCCAGCTCCAGTCAAGCGACCCTCTTAAAACATCTTCGTCTTCGCCACGGTCAAGGTGCACACTGGCCTTGCACACACAACAACTGTGTTTGTGTATTTAAAACACTTGGATCATTGAGATCACACCTCTCAAGATCACACACGTCAGTGAAAATCCAGGAGTGTGTAACATTTCAATGCGAGTTGTGTGATTTTAAAGAGATTTGCAGTGAAAAAACGTTTTGGAACCACCTTGGACATCATTTAAAGAACAGAGAAACTGTACAATGTCCCTTTCTAAGGTGTACCTTTAAAACAAACACTCGCCCAACCTTCAGTTCTCATAAAAGTCGAAACCATAAAAACTGGACACTTAAGGATTACCGAACAATACAAAAAACTGTTACTGAAGATGAGATAATTGATGGTGAACAATCTGATAGTGAAGCAGGGACATCAGCTCATGATGTTGTGGGACTAAATGAGGTTGAAGATACTGTGGAGGATGTAGATAGTGAGACACTTGAGCACAAATTAGCCTCTCTCTTTTTGTCTATGCAAACTGTGTTGCACGTTTCTCGAAGTGCAACACAAAAGATTGTAGAACATTTGCATAACCTGCTGTCTCTCTCTAACAATCAAACTTTCAACAGTGTCAAAGAGATCCTTTCAAAACATAAAATTGAAGTAAATGATTGTGTTTTGCAAGAAATTTCAAATGCTATAGCTCAAACTAATCCACTCCTTTTAACAATATCAGAGAAAGGTTCCCTATCTACAGATCACAGAAGGAATATATACTTCAAAGAGCACTTTCCTGTTATCGAACCCACAGAATATCTGTACAACACATCCCATAAAAACTCTTTTGTATATATATCTGTCACTAAGGTACTGGAGACTTTACTTGGATGTACAGATTTTTTTGACAAAATTGTATTTAATCAAGAAGCTTTATCTGGGCACTTTAAGTCTTTTCAAGACGGCAAGTATTACAAGGAGAATAAGCTACTGGGAGAACAAAACACTTGTATTAGTTTGGGATTATACATTGATGAATTCGAGGTGTGTAATCCATTAGGGACCTCTAGAAAACTTCATAAGATTACGGCAGTATATTGGGTGGTTCTAAATTTGCCAGTCAGGTTTAGATCGAGTCTCACTTCAATTCAGTTAGCTCTCTTGGGTAAAAGTGTAGACATTAAAAAATATGGTTATGAAAAGTTTCTTGAGCCATTGCTTAAAGATATAAAGTGTCTAGAACAAGAGGGAATTTTTGTTGAAGTTTTGGGCCAGTTTGTTAAAAGCACTGTGTATTGTGTATGTGCTGACAACCTCGGTGCGCATGGTCTTGCTGGCTTTTCTGAAAGTTTTATTGTTGAAAATTTTTGTCGGTTTTGTTTGATTAGTCGGGGCCAAATTGCAACCACTGAAGTTAATGATTTTCAATTGAGAAGTGTTGATCAGCATAACTTGTTTCTGGAAGAGCTTAAGCAGGGGGGCAACCTCAAAAGTCTTAAGGGGGTTAAAAGTGAATGTGTACTGGGCAAACATCTCCTGTTTTTTCACCCAGTAACTGGATTTCCTCCAGATCTGTTGCATGATCTTTTGGAAGGGGTCATCCCTGTGGAATTATCCTTATGTTTGAAAAATCTGATTTCAAAAGGCTTTATTACATTTGATGAGTTAAATGACAGCATAACATCCTTTCCCTACAAGTATTCAGACAAAGTAAACAAGCCCCACAAAATTCCAAAAGCAAGCTTTGAAAAGGGGACAGTTGGGGGAAACGGGCATGAAAATTGGACATTGCTGCGTTTACTTTCTTTTATGATTGGATGCAAGATACCAGAACAGGAGCCAGCTTGGGTGATTTTAATGGACCTCAAGGAAATTCTTGACATTGTTGTGTCAAGCAGGCTTTCTGAAGAAGCACTGTGTTATTTATCTTATAAACTACTCGATCATAGCAAGTTGCTCACCAGTACCTTTCCAGAGTTCAGACTGAGGCCGAAACATCATTTTATCGACCACTACCCGGAACTTATTCGTTGCTATGGGCCTTTGGTTGAATTATGGACGATGCGATATGAGGCTAAGCATAGCTACTTTAAAAAAGTTGTCCATGACACTCGCAACTGGAAAAATGTGCTGCTCACTCTGTCCACGAAACATCAGCAAATGATAGCCTACCACCTGGACAGTGGGATCCTTTTCAAGCCAAAACTGTATGTTGAAAATGTGAAGGTGGTCAGGGTTTCAGAATTGGATCCATCTCTCAAGTATGAAATACAGAAGAAGTACCCACATCTAGACAGTGTGTCTCTGTCTAAAACAGTTCACCTGGATGGGACACAGTATGCGGCGGGCATGATTTTGTCTTCTGGGCAGTGCAGTGGCCTCCCAGAGTTCCATAAGATTTCAACCATTCTTGTCAATGCAGAGGAGGTGGCATTCATTTGTGAAAGACTTTCTTCTTGGTACATGGACCATTACAGGTCCTATGAACTTGTTGAACACACCTGTGTGGACCTTCTTGTCCTGGATCCAGATGTGCTGACGGATTACCATCCTCTTGCAGCGTATACAGTCAGTGGGAAGCTTATGGTGACCCACCCCGAGGACATTCCTTCTCCATTAAAGATATTCAAAATGGTATGTTTTTTTTTTTTAACTCTACTCTGCTCTCTTCCCCCTCTCTCTCCTCCCCCCTTTTTCTCCTCTCCTTAACTCTCTCCTCAACATCTCCTGCTCTCTTACCACCTCTGTCTCCTCCTCGCTCATTCCCCTTTTCTCCTCTCATCACCAACCTAACCCTTTCTCTCCACACCAACTCTCTTCTCTCGTTCTCTGCTCCTTTCTCTCCTTTCCTCTCTTCTACTAACTCTTTCCTCCCTTTACTATTCCTACACTCTTTATCTCTCCTGTAATCTCATTGGCCAGTCGAATTCAGTGATCAAAGCAATACACAGGCATACATTATGGTATAGACTCAGGCTTATTTTTTTCTGGAGATGGTTCATTCGCAGCCCCCATGACATTGGTGTAATCTGTCTTCTAATTTGGTTTGACTAATCATTTTCTCCCACTTTCTCTCTCCCCTCTTTTCAGACTATGTTACTTCGGGTCGTTCTTTCCTCCAGAGATGCCCGGCGAATCCAGCTTCAAGAAGTCCCAACATCTGTGGAGGGCTTGATTAATATACTTAAAGAGAGACTCGATCTTCAAGAAGATTTCTCACTACAGTTTGAGGATCCGCAGTTTGGAAATGCACTCTGCAACTTAACAGAGATGTCAGAATTACCAGCTGAGCGTGCAGTCTTGCATGTCATGTGGAACTGTGATTTGTCTCCACTTAACCAATCCACTAGTTCAGTCTCCTCTCAGGACACAATCAGTGTTCACTCTGATGATTTCAGGCCTAGTTGGACTGATTCTATCCAGACCACATTAAGGCAGGTTGTAGAGTGGCCATCTCCATTTCCAATCCCCAAGTTTGCATATGATGTGGAGCTGAAATTGTGTAAGGCCAATGACACATATGAAAAGACAAAGAAGGGCCTTGAAGTGACAAGAGACATGAAGATGGAGATATTGGATAAAATTGCACAAGCAGTTTTTGAAATCAAAAGCTACCCTGAGAAAGATGAGCTTGAGTCAGTTGCCTCCGCGCTCATTCAGAAGCATCCATGTCTGAAAGAGCCATTTGGCGTCACAGGCTACGAGGGATGGAAAACAAGTATCAAGTACAAACTTGGAAACTACAGATCAAAGCTTCGCCAGGCAGGATGCAATGAGGTAAATGTAAACAAGAAAAGAAAAGGTGGAGGGAAAGGTGACAGTCCATTTACCATGAAAAAGCCCAAACGTGGAGAGGTCAATCATGTGCCAGACTACCCACAACACCATGATGATTCTACCCTTGAAGAGGAAAGAGTCTCTACTGGTCGATGAAATGAAGAAGAAGAAAAGGAACACAACATTGATAGAGCAGAAGATGGAGCTGACGTTTTCCCTCAGGCGAAGGGAGGTGGTAGAGTGCCAGCCGATGGTATCTGAGATCCAAGAAAGGTGGCCTGCTCTGTTTTCTTGTGAAGAGGTAAGGATCTATTTTTTTCTTTATTTCTACTGTTCAGACAAGTGAGTAAAAACAAGATGTTACATTGACATTTTCTACTGAGACTTCATTCTTCCTCAGAAGTGTCATCCAACATGCTGCTGACGTGTCATTTACCAGCTGGCTGGCTGGTCTGCCGAGTCGGCCACGCACCTTCCATCCTAGGTGGTCTCTGGAGGAAGGAATCCCAGGTATGACATACCTGGGATTCCTTCCTTCAGAGGCCAGCTGATAAATGACACATCAGCAGAACATTGGATGACACCTCTGATGAAGACGACGACGTCTCAGTTGAAACTGTCAAAGTAACATCCTTTTTTACTCCGTAAAAACAGTAGAAATGAATTGCAATAATAACAAGAAGACAAAAGTAAAATTTTTAATCAGGTAAGAATGTGGGGTTTTTTTTGTTTTTTTTTGTTTTTTTTTTTTTTTGTCTTCCAAGGAGTAATTCACTTTCTGCAACTTATGGATGTGGCATAGTCACCCTTTTTATTGAAATTTTAATCCTCAAAATCCATGGTTCAAAATGATGTTCTTGATTGCCTGTGGTGCATTTTAGTATGTAATCTATCATCACAGAAAAATGGTCAGATATTTAACATGGTGCAGACTCATAACAAGTTACCCAGTAACTTCCTGTAAGAAATTCTGACATTATGGTTTGAAAATTGATAATATTTTTTTTTGTTTTCTTGTTAAGATATCTAAGGAATTTCATCGTATCACAAGCAAAGACCTCCTGGGGACTTTCAATGCATCCCTTGACAAATTTGGGCCTGGCCTGCTGAAAATCTACAGGTCTAAGAAAGGAGCTTTTGGTCAGGAGATGGAGGACCTCCTTGATCAACTTGATGATCAGGTCAGTGAACTGCTCTTTTGCCTGGCAGTTTTAGAAGAGCATGAATATACTTTCTTATTAGGAATGACAACATTACAGTACTATACTAATTGAATTACTTGTCTTCCACTTTTAGACATCCGACATTGTGTCCCACCGGAAAACAGCAGCACTGAGAGGCCTGCCTATCTACCTCCGTGAAGATGCAACCACGTTTTTCCTGAAGTGCTTGGTAAGTAATAGTAACTGCAGGAAAGACAAATAATTCAGGTCATGCAGCTAATTACTTATTAAAAAATTTTCAGAGCTCACACATTTTTTTTTTCTTCAGAAAATGCTCTTTCTACTGTCTTACTTTTTCTAAGCTCTGAATAATGTACCTGTTCTCCTTCCTCAGGACACTGACATTTTGGCATCAGTGCTGCAAGGTGCATCTGTTGCCATCCTTACTGTGCTACATGAAGCCGACAACACTGTGCGAGACCAGGCGGTTGTGTTGGAAGGGGACATTGTGCTTCATAATATTCCAAACCTCTCTGCTGCCATGGCATACCTCTTCGGACTCCTGTATGCCCTCAACATTGATTATCCAAAACAGATGAGGTACTCCTTTGAGGCAATTCAGACCATCTTTTTTTCGCTCGGTGCCTCTCGATGCTCACAGCGCACAAGGTCACTGAAAGTGAAGCTTGTACTGTGACTGTTATTGTAGTTTGAGTGCATTGTTACACTCATGTAAAACAACAAAGTTCATCTATAGTCAATGTTACTAGACTATAGAACAGTATGCACGTTTCATATTCTGCAACAAACGAGTTAATGTCTTTGATCTCTGAAATATATATAATCATTTGGCAGTTGCCAAGGGGTGCATATAGTGTTTGAACTGTTGAATTCATTACTGTTTAAGTAAAGCTTGAGTGTATATGCAAAAAAAAAGTAACCAAATGGCTAGAATGGCTGTTCACATGTAAAGTCAGAAGCCGTCAACTATATGGGGGGGGGTTAATCATAATTTACATTTCAGTTCAGTGTCTGTTTCAAATTCTCAGCATGGAGGAAGATTCACTCCAAATGTTATTAGACTAATAGAACAGTATGTATTTTTTTACACATGCATTTAATGGTTTTACTGTTCACTGGTAAACTGAATTAAAAAAATTCTTGACAACATTCAGCTGTAGTGTGTATTATTAATTATCCATCTATTGAGCAGTTTTGAATGTAAAATTATAGCAAAAATAAATGTTATTTATTCAACAAGAATATTTGTGTTGGGTGAATCAAGGAATAGATGCCATTGAAGGAATAATTGTGTATTTATACAACAAGAATATATATATTTAAAGAAAGTAGAAATACATGACATTGATGGGAAAATTGTTCATTAATTCAACACAAAAATCTGTGTTTGGTGAAGGTAGAAATACATTGCATTCAAGCAAGAAATTCTGTATTAGTCTCACAGTATTATCCTCATAAAGTGAACAAAAAGATCCAAGTTGGCAGAACTCTTGGCAAAACTTAAATAACCTAGTTAAGTCAACAACAGCTGGCAGAAGTTGAGAAAATTCAGAAATCTCTTGCATCATGTTGCCTTGATATTTTGAGTTTTCTCAACTTTTTCTTTTTCTCAGTGCAGAGGGTTTGGTACAGAAATGCTACTCTTGACGGAGTACCTGCTGCAGTCAGAACAGCCATGACTAGCAATCCTGATTTGCCAGGTGCAGACAGCACTAAGTGGGAGATGCACTTAGTCCACCATTTGACCTCTGCAAAAGAGGAACTCCGTAAAGAGGAAGGGGCCCTCAAGGACTTATAAACACAACTGTTAAAGATGCAGCTGGCGGAGGCCAGATAAAAAGGAATAGATAAGAAAAAAAAAGAGGCGGAGCCACAGAAAATTATGTATGAAGGTGCAGTTGGAGGCCCTCCTGGAGAAGGAGGAGGCCAGTGAAAGGGGAACACAGGGCACATGCAGAGGGGTCTTTACGGAGGCCGTGAGGGCTCGGGGGCCGGAGTTATTCAGGGGGACCTCTAAGAAAGCAGGGGGGGTGCTGATTGCCGTCCTACTGTGAAAATGAGGACACTGAGCATGGGACTGCTCATACGAAAAGAGACTATATGCAGGCAATGGCTGGCATGGACCAGGGACACAGAGGGGTCAGACAACAATTATCTGCCCATTTCACTTCTGCTGTTGGATTTCTGGGGGAAAGACAGACTCTGCCGTTTACCAAACCCTTGGCCGCCCTGATAGGGCCACAGGCCCTCACTCACAGCTGTTTTGTATTCATCAGCGGTACCTGCTAACCTGCTGGGAAGAGACTTGCTGATCAAATTTGGAGCTTCCATCCTTTGTGGACCTGAGGGCCTCAGGGTTTGCCTCCCTGATGGCACCACCCTGAACTGTCAAAACGCAGCCCCTGGTGGGAAACACCAGTATCTCCTGCAACCACTCCAGGAGCTTAATGGACCTATGCTGGGCTCTGATTGACCCAGAAACACCAAAGCACCGAAGTATCCTCTCTGTTTGCTGGCTTGGAAGCCCTGGTTCTCTGGTCTCCACCTTTATGTGTCTCCTCCAGACCCTTTGCATGTGACATTGTTCTACGATAGACACCAGAGTGATATTTTCATCTGGAGTTTGAGGATGAGTTAGAAGGTCAGAAATAGGAGATTGTAACTAGTAATGTTTACGCTGCCCCAGAGGGGGTGGTAGCACACACCCTGTTGACCCCAACATAGTACAGCTAGTTTAAGATGACTGAAGACAGTGTACCCCATGTATCCTTGGCTCTGCATCTGGGACATCAGGTTAGAAAATTAGGTGGTGTGTTAGAACTCTTCCTTACCCAGAAGGACTGGATCTTCGCAGAGACTCCAAGAGTGTCCTTCTCGCCAGGTACGCATACAGACAGAATATCTTGTGAAGCAGTAGATGAGGCCGCTTTAGAACATGTACAGAGAGATAGGCATCATGGTAGAGAGCGCACTGACCTCACCCAGCTACTCAGACTCATGGTCAAACATAAAGGTATGTGAAATCTGAAGGCTCCTCTAGACTGGAACATAGAGGCTGAAGAAGCTTTCATAAAATTTGAATCAGTCTTAGCCACCACTACAGAGCTGGTCTCCCCTGATTACACCAGTACTTTTTATTTTGGATGTTTCTGGAACATCACATACTGCAAATGCAGTTCTGTTCCAGAAAAAAGGGGGAGAGAGACAAGTACTGATGTATATCAGTGTAATGTTAGATAACTTTGGAAAAAGGCACCACGAATGCACAAAGCATGCAGCAGCGGTAGCCAAAATAATTAAAAACAGCACATGTGGTGATGGAGACATCCGCTCAGGATACTCACATCACATGGAGTTGTAGCATATGTGAACTAGAAGCCCAAAACATCACATACACCCACGAAGGAATCAACATGGCAGACAGAATGAACACCTCAGGAACAGGTGATGAAGGAAGAGAAAAGTCAGACCCGACTTACAGAGCGCACCACTAGAGGAAGCAGTAGATCTGTACACTGATGGATGTTGTTACCGACATGAGACAGAAGGGTGGAAGTCAAGCCTATGCAGCGGGAGCAGTAAATGCAGGAGTAGGTAGAGGCATTTTTGTAACCAGCAGAAGTTGCAGTGATTAAGTGTAAAGGATGTGATGAAAGTAGGTTCAAGATATGCAGAGGAAACAATGCAGCAGACCAGGCAGCTAAGAAATGTGCAGGATATCAGGTAAAGTTGATCATGACGAGTTCAGAGAGAGAATGTTCTCCAGAGCCAAGATTAGAAGAGGTAGTGAAACTCCAAAAGGGGGCCTCACCTGAGGAAAAGACAGTATGGTAGACAAGATGGAGAAGGTTTATGGAGAACCCCAGATGGTAGACTCATTTTACCCTTAGGAATCAGGAAAATGCATGAGAAGAAGTACACGGGGTAGGACATGTAGGCACAGGGCAAATGATGAGAAACCTGAATAATTGGTGACATCCCTACATGAAACAGATGATAGGCGATTGGGTGAATGGATGTAAGGTATGTCAGGTGTACAACTTGAGACCGACTCTCAAACCAGGATTAGGAAGGTTTCCCACAGAAACAGTGTCAGAAAGAGAAATCATCATTGACTACACCGACATGACTGAAAGAGTGAACGGTCACAGAAACTTATGGGTATATGTAGATGCGTTCACAGGCTGGCCAGAAGCATGACCTGCAGAAAATGAGGACAGCAAAACAGTTATCAAATGTCTGATCAACCATTACACCCGCAATCCCAGGGAAAGGTAGTAAGAATGAACCAAAACCTCAAATTTAAATTGGGCAAAATCTGTGCACAGAACCAAATGAATTGGGTTGAAGTATTACCACTAGCTCTCATGTCCATAAGAAGCTCGGTGATTCAGACAGCAGGATTTACACCACATGAACTGCAGATAGGGAGACCATTCCCAGGTCCAAGCACCAGGTTATCATGTTTAGAGCCCCTGAATCGGGAACAATTCCATAAAGCATATTATAAGAATATTTACAGTCTGGTTTCAGCTTTCTCCTAACAGATTCCACAGCGACCTGAGGGAAAAACAGAGGGCTCCGATCCAGAAACAGATTGGATCCTCCTGAAGGTCATCAAGAGTAAGTGGTCTGAACCCAGGTGGACAGGACCGTTCCAGATCATCGAAAGAACGTCGCACGCTGTGAGATTGAGAGGAAAGGAGACACCTGGTTCCATTGGAGTCAGTGTGCAGCGGCAGCAGAGCCACAGAGATCTCTCTCACATGTCAAGGCAGACCTGAAGGAAGCCACTCCACCTGAGACAGAGAAACAGAGCCAGACTCATGAAGGGGTAGATAACCCCCAGTCTGAGCCAGTGAGTGTGGGGAAGTCGACCCCCACGCTCACTCTCACCACCAAGCAACAAGGGGCAGAATAATCCCCAAGGTGGTGAGCACAACCTTTGAGGTAGTCTACCCTCAAGGTCGAAGAATAAAGGAGAAGAAGGAGCAACAGAGTGGTTGAGTTTCCCTCCCACTCTCAAAGAGAACTTTTAATTTGTGTCTGTGAAGTATGTTTATGTGATTATTTGATTATGATGTGATATATGTCTTTTGATGTGTTGAACTCTTAAAAGAGTTCAAAAGGGGGAATTGTGGAATTAAAATTGTGCTTGTACATTTAGACATTTATATTAAGAGTAAAATTAAAGTTGCTAAAAGATCTGTAGGTCACAGGCTGAGCTAGAGTCATAAAGTTGCAGGCAATAAAAAGACAACTAGGCTGTGTCGGGGTGATGTGTTCTTGTCGGGGGAAGGAACTGTTCAGGGGGACAATGGGGGAGTTGCCTTTAACTAACAGAATGTTTTATACCCTGCATGTGTCAATAAAACTAGCCTGTGAGCTGCAGAGTCAGAGATCAGCCAGAACCTGGACAGAAAGGACAGACTGGGGTCTGTCAGCTGATTTCTCTTTTTGCAAAGGCAAAAACTTAAAAAGTGTCATGACTATTATTGAATTCAAATTAATCTCACTTTGAGTCCACAGATCAGCAGTCCGGGGAAGGTCAGGTTGACCACAACATAAGTCAGTCTATTTCAACCACATACATACAATTACAGACAAGAAGGGGAGATATGTGATGGTAAAAGGGACTATTGGTGGTACAAAAATAACTTTATTAAATCTTTATGCCCCAAATGAAGACAGCAGAGATTTTTTCAAAAATATTGGAGCATTACTAGCAGATAAAGCAGAAGGTATTATTTTAATAGGAGACTTCAACTGTGTCCTGAGAGAAAAAATTGATAGGCTCCCAGTAATGGTGGGTTCAGTGTCCAAAAAATCTACTACTCTACAAGTAATGATGCATGAGTTAGGCTTAGTTGACATATGGTGATATCTACATCCTAGAGAAAGAGATTTCACTTTCATGTCACATGTACATGGGAGTTACTCAAGAATAGATATGTTTTTGATATCTGGGACAGATCTTTATAGGACCAGCGACTGCAACATTGAACCCATCACAATTTTAGATCATGCACCTGTAACTTTAGGGATAAACATGGGACCCCATAAGCAGTTTAAGTATTGGAGATTAAACGTTTCTTTGCTGAGTAACGAACTCATTAAAGAAGAAATACAGAAAGAGTTGATGGATTACATGGCATTAAATGACAATGGATCTGTATTCCCCTCTACCTTATGGTAGGGAGCTAAAGTAGTGATGAGGGGTAAAATCATTGCTATTTCCTCAAGGCTGAAAAAACAAAGGCAGCTGCAACAAAATAAATTGGAGAAAGAAATTAAGGAATTGGAGTCAGAACATAAACAGACAAACAATCCACAGGTTTTTGAAGCTATTAAAAGAAACTAGGCAAAAATTAGATGACCTGTTAACTTTTAAAACTGAAGGAGCATTACGATTTATGAACAGGAAATTTTATGAAATGGGAAATAATTCAATTCAATTGCGGAAAGAACAATCTAATAGAATTGTGCATAAGATATCATGCCCAAGCAAAGGTGGGACTGTAACACAGCCTAACGAGATCACGGAGGCATTTGCTACCTACTTTAAAAAATTATATGAAGAAGAGAGGGACCCCCATAAAGAAGAAAAAGTTGAAAATTTCCTCAAGTTGATTAAACTAAATACATTAACACCATCAGAATCTGAAGTGATGTCATCATCAATTACAGATAAGGAAATTAAAGAGAGCATTCTTAAGCTTAAAAATAACAAATCACCAGGAACAGATGGATACCCAGGAGAATACTATAAAACATTTGTAAACAAATTAACACCATTGCTGAACAGAGTGTACAACTATGGCTTAAGAGAGGGAGACTCGCCTCACTAATGGTCAGAAGCAGTAATTAGGGTAATTCATAAAGAAAATAAAGATCCTACACAATGTATGTCATACCGCCCAATTAGTTTATTATGCATAGATTTAAAAATTCTAACCTCTATAATCACAAAGAGAATACAAAAATATATACATAAACTGGTGAAACCAGATCAAACAGTATTTATTAATAACAGACAAGGAGTGGACAATGTTAGAAGGGCACTCAATTTACAAGCAGTTGCAGTCAGTAGAGATGTTTGGTCAATGCTTCTGTTGTGCAATAAGGCGTATAAAGTGCTTGTTTAGTCCAAAAAAGGGGGTTATTATCAACCGTCTTGAAGGGCGGCTGCTAATAACCAGAAAGTTAATAAAATGAAACGGGGCACCACCTGATAAATCAGGAAAAAGGACTAAATGGCACAATCAGTCTCAAAAATGGCTGTTGTTCTATGCGTGCCAACTTGTGACCAGGTGTGGCGCTACAGAGCAACAGAGAAGGTGTGAGTCCGAGCACAGACCTCTTCAACCAGCCAATGCTACAAAACTGTGTAAAATAACCACAAGCAACTTCTCTCATTAGAATATCAGAATTTATTAACACAAATATTCAAAGGAACAAACACTTGAATTAAGATTCTGATACCTACTAACTAAAAGATGAGTAAAACTAACATAAGCAAATTAAACATTCAATGGACCAATGTAGACTTATATACGTGGGTGTGTGTGTGTGTGTGTGTGTGTGTGTGTGGTAATGTGAGAGGGGTGTCCAAGATGGCCGCCGGATCTCGCGATAGGGCACCAAAGATGGCGGATGGAGTCACGCTGTGGTTCCTCCCCAACCAAGATGGCCGCCGACTCTCGCGATAGGCTGTCACAAGAAGGCCGACAAAGTCATGTGGTGACGTCCTCACAAAGGTGGTTAGTAGGAAAGGCAGTGCAGAAAAGGCAGGGTAAAATCAACAACGCGAGGGTGATTCCTAACCACCGGTGCCGTGATCGCTCCGAGGATTTCCACAGAAGGGAGAGTGTGGAGCTGACTCCCGCACTCTCCAACTGATTGTTTATCTGAAATCACGGCGCGATTAGCTGGTGGTGAAGAAACACTGCACTCACGTGGGTAAATACGCATCGGCGGATTACCGGCAGGCTCAATCGTGACCACTGTCACAGTATATACAGAAATATTAACTAAGCTAAGTAACTCTGCCCAGACACAAAGGCCCCTTACGTGGATCGCTCCGGAAGCGATCGGTGGCGTTGTAGTGTCCTGGGGGGGGTTGATCAGGCTGGGATGGCGGCAGCACGGCTGATAAATTACGCTCCACGGGTGGTCGTAAGAGCGGCTCTCCTCCTTTTTCTCTCCCTGCGTGGTTAACGTGGGGATGCGGCGTTGGGCAGCAACAACAGCCGGGCGTCCGTCCTGGTTCGAGGCCGTTCACGCGTCCGAGGCGCGCGGGTGATTCCTACGTGTCGTTTCTTCCGTACATCGCGGCTCACTCCGTGTGGCGCGTCACGATCGGACCAGGCGTGTGGTTGTCGTCGGACAACCAGAGGGATCTCCTGCAGACAGGTCGCCAGGGAAACAGGCCTTTGGCTATTTACCTTGCTGGTGCAGGCCAGAGATGGGCACCTTTCCTGGGTGTAGTTGAGGTCAGAGAGATGAAGGAGCAAGAGAGCGAGCGGGAGGAGGGAGCCGGTATTTAAACGGTCAGTCTGCGATCCGCCTTCGTTGAGGAACCCCGCTGTGAGAGAAGGGGTCTGCGGCCAGTGGGGACAGTGAGAGGCCGTGACATCACGTTCACACCTAGGTGTGAAACGGCAAGGAGTGCTGGGGGTTTGAGTTTTAAAAGATTTTCTTTGTCCTTTGTCTCAGTGCAAACCATGCGGTTTTTGTTGATACATGGTGTGGCCCAACACTTCTGAGCTTGGACGCAGAGAAGGCATTTGACAGACTGGACCTCTTCTTCCTCCAACAGACCCTTAGAAATATGGGATTTAATGAGACATTTATTAAGTGGATTAAAATGTTCTATAAAAACCCCATATCTAGAGTTAGTCAATGGACACTGCTCAAATTTTTTCCCATTGAGACGTGGAACGTGACAGGGAGACTCTTTGTGTCCCTCTCTCTTTGTGCTAAGTATTTAACCACTGGCGGAGTTAATAAGAACCAATCCACATATCCAAGGTATAAAGGATGAAGGAAATGTTCAGCACAATATTTCATTGTTTGCTGATGATATACTCTTGTTTATAGAAAATCCCAACACCTCTATCCCAGCACTCCTGAATAGTCTTAATGCCTATAGTAGTGTATCAGGTTACAAAGTTAATACAGATAAATCTGAAGCCATGATGATAGTAGGTAACTGGCCATCACAACTAGATAACCTAGTCTCTTTTAGAAAGTCCCAGAGGGGATTTAGATATCTTGGGATTTTTCTAACACCAAAACCTTCACAATTATATAACGCAAACTATAACAAATTGATAAAAGAAATAAATATAGATATAAGTAGATGGGAAATATTACCTTTGTCACTATTTGGGAGGGTTGAATCTGTGAAAATGAATGTTTTGCCAAAGTTCCTGTTCTTATTTCAGTCATTACCCATTATAGTCCCCCAGTCCACATTTAGAGCGATTGAAAAACGTATAACAAAATTCATCTGGCAAAATAAGAGACCAAGAGTCAGGTTGAAAGTATTGATGTCATCCAAGGAAAAAGGTGGTCTGGGTCTACCTAATTTCAAAGATGTATTATTGGGCAGCCCAAATCAGAAGCAATGGTAGCCTGGATAGGCAGTGGTGAAGTGGGATGGGTGTCTATTGAGCAGAATTCTCTACCAGGAATTACACTAGATACGTTGCCCTTCCTCAGCCAACAATCACAAAAGAAAATCAAAGTAAAGAACATATACACTAAATACACCCTTAAAGTTTGGAATACGATCCAAAGACATCTAAAAGGAAGGACAGCTCTGTCAAGGGCCATGCCCATTGTAGGAAATGTTAAATTTCTCCCATCTTTAGTTGACATAGGCTTTAGAAAATGGGCTGAGAAAGGCCTGCGAATAATTAATCAGCTTCTAGATGGGCAGATTGTCAAGATGTTTTCACCAATAAAGGATAAATTTGATCTGCCCCAAACTAACTCTCTATATATCTTCAAATCAGGAACTACTTAACAAATCATGCAGACTGGGATCTGCTCAAGGGAGACCCCAGTAGTATTGAAACACATTTCATATACATATTGGAACACCGTATAATAACAAAACACCAAGTATCTCGAATATATTAAAAGACTAAAAACAGACATGTCAGACAACACATTACACATCAAAGGACAATGGGAGCTGGAACTGAATACAATAATTAAAAATGATGAATGGGAGGATATATGTACTGAATGTCATAGAGGGGTGGGAAGTCAATTATGGAAAGAGTTTGACTTGAAGGTAAAAGTGAGATTCTTTAGAACTCCACTTCAGATTAGTAACTTCAACAATGGGGGTAATAATGAATGCTGGAGAAAATGTGGAATGGTAGGAGACCATACCCACATATTTTGGGATTGCCCCAAGATACAGCCATATTGGATAGACATTAAGGAAGAACTGGAGAAGATACTTCACATGGTCATACCATTTGACCCTGTATTTATTTTGCTGGAAAAAACAACAGAACAAAACTTTACCAAAGACCAGTGTTATATTTTGCATGTCCTTCTAATGATAGCAAGAAAAATGATTACAATGCATTGGATGCAGCCTGAGCCTCCCACAGTGGCTCAATGGAGACTGAGGTGTAATCAAGTCCAAGTGATGGAAAATATGACTGCTATCCTTCAGCTAAAACTACCCCTCTTCCTTAGGAGATGGACACCTGTCATTCTTTATATGGGTTAAGCATATAAGTGTTTAAAATGAAGATAATATAAGCTAGCAATCAAGGTGAATCTTTTTTTTTCTCTTAAAAGTATTTTATTTATTTTATTTTATTTTGTATATATAAGTGTTTTATGCATATTATTAATATTGGTAGTATTTCTTTTTATGTGAGGTACGTTTGTTTGAATGGTTGTGATTGCCTCTACGTTTTCTATTGCCAATAAAGTTAAAAAAAAAAAAAGACATAAAACAAACACGTGATCACTCTCTCTTTGGGAATGTTTGTATTATTGCTGTAGGGGATTTTTTTTTACAGTTGCCTCCAGTACGAGGAAAACCCCTTTGTGGAAAATATAGGCATGGATTTGTGGTCTGGTGTGTTTAAGATTGCACATTTAGAAACAGTGGTACGACAAAAAGATAATAGCTTTGCAAAACTGCTTAACCTTTCTGTCGTGTTCGGGTCAAATCTGACCGATTTCCTACTTTCATCAATCATAAATATTGTGTTTTACATTTGATTGTCTCAGGGCCTTATGATATCCTCCACACTAGCCATTTGAACATGTATAACTGCTGATCACCACTTTCTCTGAATTTTGAATAGTTTATTCAACTTTGTAAACCTGTGTGTTCCCGGTCAAAAATGACTGCCATAGGAAATTAAAGGGTGACACTGGATTGTGTTCATCCATCAGATTGTACACAACCACAAATACACTACCACACCAACACACACCCACCCACACACACACACACCACCCCCCCACCTGAACCCCTTTCAGACTGAACAAATAGGTGTCTCCTCTTCCCACTTCATTCCGGTGCTTAGTGCCCATCCCCCACATGAACAACACTTTCCAAACTAAATGTATAACACTAACACTTGTTTCACATTTCAAAGTCAACAATTAGGTGTTTGTTATGGGAATTATCCCTTTCCAAGGCTTATGTGCCCATCCCCCCACGTGAACCGCACTTTCCTATACAAAATGTATCATATCTTCTCAGAGACCCCCTATATATAGTTTTTTTTTGTGTGCATTGCCCTCATTTTACTGAACACATGACTAGGCACCCGATCAGACGATTTCTTGTCAGAGAGGCTCTGGACCTTTTATTTCAACCTGATGAACAGGGGATTGAAGTTCAACCAGAAATAGAGGAGGATGTCTCAGAAATAGAAGACAACATCGATCCTGATTTTGATCCAGACCATTGTGAGACCAACCGGTCCACAGAAGGCGAGGAAGAGGCTCCAGAGGAAGACACACCTGAGGAAGAGGCACCTGTGATATTCCAGTCCAAGGATGGCAATTTGCTCTGGTATTCATCCACCCAGGAAAGAGGAGGCAGGCAGAGCAGAGAACCCCCCCCCCCCCCCCCACACACACACACACACACACACATACACATACAACATGTTGATGTTGTGTGAATTTGGTCACTGTTTTGATTTTTGTTACTTTTTTTTTTTTCACAAAAAATGATCATTTTCGAATACAATTTACTATTTCTGTGTCTATTTAATGTATATTAACTGCAGTTATTCATGTAAACCAGTGGTCTGAGACATTGTTTACAGCTTAAAAAGGAGTTAAATAAAATTTGGTGAAGATCAGTGGTTTTTCTGTTTATGTAGGAGCAGTTAAAACAGGCCGGTCAAATTTGACCGGGAGCACTAAAGTAAGGGGGGAGAAACGAACACGACACAAAGGTTAACAGAGGTAGGACACATTGTAAAAGGACTGAAATGTCACCGAGTGATATCAAGATCCTTATGTCAAGTGAAACAGGTGAAAATACATCAGCCTTGGATATTTTTCCTACTAATGCACAAGTAAATGACCATAATCTTGACCAACTACGTTCAACATGTCCAGAATATGTTGCCATTAGTGCTCAAGATTACATTAATAGTAAGAAAACAAGAAAACTTGTCTTATTAAATGGTCATCACTCTAAAGTAAGCAATACTTCTTTGGAGGAAACACTCTTTATAGGTAAAAATGTTGATCAAGCAGATGGTCTTGTTAATACTAAGTCTGACTTTCCTATATTGGTGTATGTGAAGTTTGATAATGAAAACATTGGAACTCTAAGGAAGAAGAGCAAATCACAGCCCCCTGCTGTTGTTCCAGGCTCTGTTGGCATTGAACCAGAGGAAGAAAAAGTCACAGGAAAAGGTGGTATGCGGCATCAATTTCCCCTAAAACTTGCTTGGGCTTGTACAGTCCACAAGGTTCAAGGCATAACTGTTGATAATGTTGTTGTGTCACTAAAGAAAATATTTGCACCTGGACAGGTGTATGTAGCATTGAGTCGAGTTACAAGTCTACCAGGTTTGGTGATCCAAGACTTTTCTGAAAAAGCCATATATTGCAATGAAACTGTAAAAGACAAACTTGACAACATGTCTCCATAATCAATATTTTTTGGCTAAACATGTTTCCAGGAAATATGCTTAAGTATATTCCTAATAAATGTCCAAAATATAACATGGCATGTCAAGGATTTATCTTTGTGCACACAGCATTTACAGCCTGCATTGCTGTAACATAAACATGGCCTCCAAATGGTCCTTCCTGTGATACTGTAGACATAGATGGTTATTCTTTTCAAAATAAAGCAAGAACATTATGCTACAGTGGGAATATTCCCAGACTGAGGGCCATACCAACTCTTGAACATGGTGGTGTTGGGATGTATACCACTGAGAAATTGGCATTTGAACAAATTGACTTACCAAACAAATATAGAATGTCTCATTTACAAATTCACAACATGGAATATTGTAGTATCTACCGTCCCCCATATCCTATGTGCCTTTTTAAAGACAGTCTAGGCAAATTACTAATGCTGTTGGAACCACTTGGTGATAATATTGCTATCATCTCATAATCATATTCAATGAAAACCTCTTAAACTCATAAACAATTTGCAATTTTTTGTCATCTAAAGGTTATGATCAGATTGTTACCACAGCAACAACATCAAAAGGCACTATAATTGATCACGTTTTATGTGAAATCGACAAAATACAGTACAGTAATTCAAATGTTTTAGTGATCATGATGGCATTCTTTGTGGTTTTACAAATGAGAAAGATGATGGTGTGTAATTGCAAAAGTGGCCTGTGTCATAAGCCCTAAATTACAAAAAGGGAAAATTGAAATATTCCATATTTTCTAAAATATTTATGTCTGCTACACAACTTGTAGTTGAAAGGATTCTTCAATTGTAAAACAACCATATATCAAATATGTTTTGTAGCATTTCTAACTCTGTAAAATGCAAGACATGTTTTTCCAATCAGCTGTAGTAGCAAAGGAGGCAGTGAGAGTGTTTTGTGAGAAAATTTATCAGGTTCGGAGTGGTCGGCTGTACAAAATGAAACAGACAGACACTCGCTTTTTGCTAGAATGATATATGTTTATATATATTCCCCACAGATAGCAAGCATTGCACATAGAAAACACACAATTGCTCTTTTGCTAGAATAATATGTGTCAAGTTTATTCCCCACAAAATATAGAGCAAAACAGATCACTGACAGTTCATCAGGGCTAGGCCTTATAATCTCTTACCTTGACACAAAAGGACTGGAGAGCTGGACAGTCCCGGGCAGAGTGGCCAAAAAACCCGGCTGGGCGTCGTGCACAAACCCGCAGCTGACTCTACCCAAAACTTCAGGCTCACCGTCTTTATAGTCTTTTAACAACATCCAAGCTCGGAAGGAGGGACGGGCCCATCTACTCCCCACAAGCTCACACACTTTGTCTTGGCCTCTCGCCATGGAGCCCATTCACACGGGAGCTCAGTCCCGTGTGAACAGACCAGATAGGGGGCACATCTCTCTCTCTAGTTACATTTGTTGATAAACATAAGCAGGTGCAGAATTGATACGAAAGAGTTGAATCAGGACATTCTCAGTACACAGAGTTTCCACCTCTGGCCCGAGAACCTCCTGATTCAAAAAGGTGCATGATCAGCAGTAATTGATAATAGCATGATTGATATATAAAGAGTTGAATTCAGGGCATCTCGGGACACAGAATATATATTTTTCCCTTCAGAGAGACTCCATATTTGTGGAGTCTTTGGGCCCGATCTTACACCTCCTGCTACCCACTACCTGCAAATTGCTGATTTAGGAACCTCTGCCAACCGCTAATGCAATCTTCCGCTCCCTAAAGCTGCCACCCATTATGCCGACTCCCTTACTCAAATTGTAGGCGCGGCAAGGCGGCAAGGAGACAAGGTCTCTTGTCCTTTCCACAAATTCGGTATCTTGCGGTACCAGTATCTCGCAGATTTAGAATGGAGGGTAGCAGGTGGTCTGACCACCTACACAGAGATAATATTATATATAAACCATCACCCCCCCCCCCATGCTGACACATGCACAATCCATATATAGTATGTCCCTATATGGCCCATTCTGTATTTTATGAGTTGCTACAAATAGTATCTCACCTTATATAGTAAGTTCAGAACTTTAAGATTTGTACCAAAGCTATTTTAACGCTACAACTGTTTTAATCAGTCGGAGGAAGCAATCGAAGGAAGAGGAAGTCTGTACCGAGCTGTGATATATTTTAACCGTTGAAACAGACAAAACAAACAAAGAAAAAAAAATGGCTCTCTTACACCAGAAATCTTCAGAGTGTACTTTGGCCGAGCTGGACTTATTCTCGGCACCTATGACACAGCTTTCTATAGAGGATAAAATCTATACAGAGATTTCCCCTGTGTCAGCCCTCACTGATGGCGGTCCAATTGAATTTTTTATTCCGGGGGATGGTGAAAAATATCTGGACCTCAACGACACCCTGTTACACGTACGTGTTAAAATTACCAACGCTGATGGAACGGACCTTGCTAACGACGCGGTTATAGGTCTCGTTAATTACCCTCTAAATACAATTTTTAGTCAATGTGATGTTATTTTAGGGGATTGACTGATCTCACAATCGAGTGCCACTCACCCTTATCGTGCCATGATCGAAACGCTACTCAATTATTCAGAGGATACACTCAAGAGTCAATTTAGTGCAGGTCTTTTTTATAAAGATACTCCTGGAGCTATGGACTCGATAGTGATCACGAATGGTCTGAATATTGGATTAAATAAACGAGCTGTATTTACAGCCAATTCCAGTGAGTTACACCTGCTGGGTCCTCTCCAAGGGGACATTTTTTTCTGCGAGAGACTCCTGCTGAACTCGGTTGACTTGAGAGTTAAACTCACCAGGGCCAGCGATGCTTTCTGTCTCATGGGTGCTGGGGGTTCTACATTCCGTCTGAAGATACTGGGGGCCTCGCTTTTTGTTAAAAAAGTATCCGTATCCCCAGCTGTTAGAATAGGTCATTCAGCAGCATTAATGAAGGGGAACGCCCTCTACCCCTTATCACACGTTAACGTGAAAACATATTGTATCCCTGCAAATTCCAGGGTGTGCAACCAGGAGAATCTATTTTTGGGAACCATTCCAAAATATGTAGTTATAGCCATGGTGCATCACAAGGCTTTCACGGGTAGAAGAGACCTGAACCCCTTTAATTTTGAGCACAACGATGTAGAGTATCTAGCCCTCCTTCAGGATGGAAGACAGATTCCTGCCAAGGCTTTCCAACCACAGTTTAACAACGGTTTATCCGTCAGAGAGTTTTATAACATGTTTTTGGCTACAGAGAGACATCTCAAAGACTTACCCCTGACTATTGATCGTGAGGGATTTAACAACGGTTATTCTCTGTTTGCTTTCAATCTCAACCCCGGTGATGATAACGATGCTCTCCCCCGGTCTCAAACAGTAATTTGAGGTTGGAGATGAGATTCAGAACACCGTTGAATCATACCGTAACACTCATAGTTTACACGTGTTATGATTCCGTTCTGGAGGTTGATGCAAAAAGACAAGTACTAGTGGATTATTATTAAAACAACATGGATAACATTCAACTGCAGAACCTCCTGCAAGGTCTGTTAGGGGATGTGTTTTGTGGAGTTTGGGCTTCTGATTGTCTACCTTCATTACCTCCTACTTTTAGAAGGCCTGCTTTTTTCATCGTCAACACCCACCCCGCTCATAAGCCGGGGGAACACTGGTTGGCTTTAACGTTGGAAGAAAACAACGAAGCCACCTTTTTTGACTCTTTTGGATTTTGGACCTCTTGACCTACCGGCAGGCCCTCCATGCCCCGCTCCAAACTCAGAGTCACTCGAGGCTGCTCTCTCTGTCCTTGCTTTATCAGGGTCAAATATCTCTGCAGTAACGTTGTATTTTTTAATTTTCTCATGAGTGTTTAACCCCGGGTCATCTAACACCGACCTCATTTTTTGATCCAGATCGTCTTCAACAGTTTCTCTCTCTTATGGATGGAGCAGGGTGGGTCAGACGGTTTAACTGCTGGGGGTTAATGAGAATCATTTTCTGCGTATTCTTTAAAGCCATTTTCACTTTCTTCTAATCAATCCTCCAATCAAATCTCCTACGATAGGTGCGACGGTTGAAAGCAGGAGAGGAAGAAGAAACCCTCCCGACTGTCTCTTTAAAGCTTGGTGTTTATGTTTTAAACTGACTTTCTTATTTGCCAGCAGTCTGATTATTTTCTTTCGCTTTTTCAGTTTTTCAAACTGTGTGTGAGACAAAAGGAGGTTTCCTTTCAAGACATTGAGAGCCACCTCACACAACGCCTGAATAAAATCGGTTGAGCAGTGAAGTAGAATGTCTTTCCGTTTCTTCGGTGTAGCGTGGTATAAAGCTCTGAGCAGATGAGCGTTTCTCTTTATGCGGGCGGACATGGTGATGATAATTTAAGTTGAGGTTTTAGGGATGTAAACGGTTTGCTGCTGATGGTGGAGTATACCTGACCTCAGTCTGAATCGTTATGAACAACTCGGTGTCAGGTCTACGATTAAATATCCGTGTGGGTTTTTGATAGCGTCTTCGAAGCTTTCCATAAAGAATCGCTTTTGGGATGGAAAAATCTGTTGAGCCAGGATGTTGATCTGGAGTTTATCTCGTGGGTTTTTAAACAGAACCAGATAGTTTCTATTCAGACTGATTGTCCTGCTGTACTTCCCTTGGTGGAAGACATTTTGAGTGAACATCATCACACTCATATTTCTATGATGTCTATACTGGGTAAAGATTTTCACCACTTCTGGATGATCTGAGGCTTGAAAAATAGCATAATCTATAACGATTAAATGCCTTTTATTTGGAGGAAAAAGGATTTCATTTTCAAAAGACTCAGGCAGACCTTCAACAAACTGAATGTTTTTATTTTTTTTCTTGCAGTTCAATGTACATGGGTTGGAAATAGGTGTATATCCAAACAATATTATCAGGCACAGCACTCATCACACGTTTTTTTTTTTTTTTTTTTTTTTGCCTTTATTTAACCAGGTCGGTCCCATTGAGACACAATGGCCTCTTTTTCAAGGGAAGCCTGGCCAAGACAGCAGCAGAAAAGTTACATACAATACACAGAAATTACACAACATTCAGATAAAATACAATACAAGATAAAAGCAACAGGACCTAAAAGTTCGGATTCACATTAAAACAAGAACAAGTCTGATATGAAGCTGCTCCAATTTCTCTCACACGAGTTTTCAAAGATCCCAGGTTAATCAGCTCCTTTAACTTCAGAGTTTTCTGCAGTGCGTTCCAAGCAGCAGGTGCAGCATACTTAAAGCAGTGCTTACCAAGTTCGGTATTAACTTTGGGCACATTTAATAAATAAAACTCATTGGAATGTAGGCGGTAATTGCTTTGAGATTTGGAGAGATAGTTACATAAATAGAGCGGGAGCAGACCCAAAATGACTTTATAAATAAAAATATGCCAATGTATAAGGCAGCGTGCTGCCAGAGATGGCCACTCAACTCGGGCATATAAAGTGCAGTGGTGAGTGAAGGCTTTACATCCAGTGACAAACCTTAAGGCACCATGATACACGGTGTCCAGAGAGCGCAGACAATTTGCAGGGGCATACATATACAAGAGGTCGCCATAATCAAGTACAGGGAGGAAAGTGGCAGCAACCAACTTTTTCCTGGTAGAAAAAGAAAAACAAGATCTGTGAGGGAAAAAGAATCCCAGTTTCAGTCTTAATTTTTTTACCAGGTTTTCTACATGTGGTTTAAAAGAAAGCCGATTGTCGATTAAAATGCCGAGATACTTGTAACAGGTCAGAAGTTCAATCTCACAACCTTGTTATGACAAAATGCTGGGAGGAGACAGGTACTTCCCTGCCATTAGAAAATATCATCAATTTAGTTTTGACAGCATTTAAGACAAGTCTTAGCTCAATGAGCTGACTTTCCACAAGGTTAAAAGCAATCTGTAAGTTGCCAAGGGCCTCAGCAAGAGTGGAACCACAACAATAGATAACCGTGTCATCAGCATAAAAATGAAATTTGGCATTTGGAATGTTTCTGCCCAATGTATTTACATAAATAGCAAACAAAATTGGTCCCAGAACTGAGCCCTGAGGCACACCGGTAGAAACATTTAGCAGATTGGATGATCTGCCTTCAAAGTGAACACATTGTTTTCTATTAGACAAATAATTATCAAACCAACCAACAGCCTGCTCAGATAAACCTATGTCAAGCAGTCGCCGCTTCAGAATAGAATGATCGACTGTGTCAAAGGCCTTAGAAAGATCAACAAAAAGAGCTGTGGAAAATTTCTTATGATCCAACCAGTCTATTATGTCATTGGTGAGTTTGAGGGGGGGCCGTAATTGTGCTGTGTTGTTTCCTGAAGCCGGATTGATATGGAGAAAGAATGTTGTAAGTATGAAGGAAATCCTTCAACTGGTCACTTATTAGACCTTCAAGGACCTTCGACAGGATGGACAACTTGGAGATAGGTCGATAATTATTTAAACAAGTAGGGTCCCCCCCTTTCAAAAGGGAAAGGAAGTAAGCGACTTTCCAAATTTCAGGGATACAATTCGTAGTGATAGAGAGGTTAAAAAGATATTGAAGAGGCTTGGCAATAAAATCAGCTGCAAGCTTTAAAAAATATGGTTCCAGGTGATCTGGGCCTGCAGATTTAGTAATGTCAAGAGAGAGAAGAGCTCTACGCACCTCTTCCACTGAGAACAATCTAAAAACAAGGGAAGGTTGACCAGCAGAAATATGGCCTAGAGATGTGTTACCAACATCTAGGGCAGAGGACACGGGATTTAGGGCAGGCATAGCAATCGTGGAAGAAGACCTAGAAAATAATGAACCCGAGGCAGAAAAATGATTATTAAAACAATCAAGTATAGTCGCCCTGTCAGTTACAGTGGTAGCGTCATTAACAATACAGGATGGGAGTTCACTATGATTGTCAGTGGCTGAGATAGATTTGATCACTTTCCAAAATTTCTTAGGATCGTTTAGATTTTTCGTTATCGTAGAGAGATAAAAACTGGGCAGCACGGTGGCCTGGTGGTTAGCACTGTTGCCTCACAGCTAGAAGGTTCCTGGTTCGAACCTGGTTCGGCAGGGGGGGTCCTGGATTGAACCTCGGGGCCTTTCTGTGTGGAGTTTGCATGTTCTCCCCGTGCTTGCGTGGGTTCTCTCCGGGTACTCTGGCTTCCTCCCACAGTCCAAAGACATGCATGTCAGGTTAATTGATAATTCCAAAATTGCCCATAGGGTGTGAATGTGAGTGTGAACGTTGTGTGTCTGTATGTGTGACCCTGCGATGGACTGGCGACCTGTCCAGGGTGAACCCCTGCCTTTCGCCCGTAGACAGCTGGGATAGGCTCCAGCAGATCCCCGTGACCCTTCAAGGATGAAACGGGTATAGAAAATGGATGGATGGATGGATAAAAACTGGACTTTGCTTTTTTGATAAGAAAAGTAAAACGATTTCTGAGTTGCCTAAATATAAGTTTATCAGCCTCAGACTGAGTCTTTCTGGCCTTAGCCCAGGCAAGATTTCTATTATGTAGTAAATTGGCTAAATCAGGTGTGAACCAGGGATTATCCCTACCCTTAACCCTATATCTTCTGAAGGGAGCATGCTTATCAAGCAGGGAAGAGAAACCCTCAGAAAAGAATTGCCATGCAGCCTCTACATCATCAATCAATTCAATACGGTCCCAGTTAAAATTATATAAATCATGGAAGAACCCCTGTTCAACAAAGGCCTTCATATTACGTTTTATCAAAGCACGAGGTCACTTATATCGTTTGCAAAGACACCCGACATAGAGTACTTGTGTGGAGCATTAGTCAAAAACAGGTCGATTAAAGAGGATTTTTCTGGACACTTCAAGTTAGGGTGTGTGGTGCTTTCAATGAGCTGTGTAAGATTTAATGAAACACAGGAATCCTTGAAGGCATCGGATTTAGAATTTAGCCAATCCCAATTTAGATCACCAGTTAATATTATTTCCTTGTAATTCAAGTCAGCTAAAAGCTGATTCAGAGAAGTTAGTGCTTCAGCAGTAGCTGATGGGGGTCTATAACAGCCCGCAACAGTAATAAAAAACCCATTTGAAATTTCAAGATTTATGGCCAAGAACTCAAACTGTTTACTGATTGATTTGGACTGCAGGACATTTACATCAAATTTTGTTTTACAATAAATTGCAACCCCACCCCCTTTCTTGGGGCGGTCGGCCCTAAATACATTATACCTTTTGATGGAAATGGAACACGTTCACAGTTTTCTAGTACATTTTTTGCAAAATAGGTCTTTCCACACCCACTAGGACCCACAATCAAACATGAAAAAGGAAAGATAAATCTGGGCTCTAGTTCAATTTCTTCCATTACAACTTCCTTTTTTTTTTAAACCCCACTAATACCCAAAAGGCAGAGTTACCCCGTCAGCCAGAAGGCGTCTTTTATCATAAATGACCCTGAACTGTTTTTGGAATGTCAGGTTTTTCAACATGAAGCTCCTTTTATCCCGTCTGATGGTGTGCTGAGGTGTCTCGACCACACTCGAGAGCCATCAATGTAACCTTCCACAAGTTCTCTTACACAGTCAAAATTTACTCGCTCACACGTTTCCTTTGTCTGAGTAATACCTTTAACTTTCATCACCACTTTCTTCTGATTCTTGGTCTGGTAGGCGTAACTTTTGGGGCCTGAAGATACAAACTCTTGAATGCTATCCCCACCCAATTCATCAGTCAAATCTCCCAGGTAATTACCCACCTCCAGGGGCCTCTCACCATCCTTCACCACATAAATCAGACTGTCAGTGTCCATGTACAGAACCCTCTCATGCAACCTCTCGAGATAACTGTAGAGCTTTAATCGTGCATACGCGGTGGTGAATGCAGCGATGAAAATATTGTCTGATTTACCCGGTGGGGACACGTCGCGGTATCTCCACTGGACCAGGGCTCTCTCGCTGTCAAACACATTAAAGTACTCCACTTTGTATTTACCCGAAAACAGAAAGTTGAAAAATTCTTCAGGATCTCTGATGATGTTAGTCTGAACCAGATTGTGTCTCTGTGCAAACTTACCCCAGAAACTGTTGAGGCATAGTTTAGCCACCTGTCTCTTGGCAGGGTTTACCTTAATTTTTCTGGCATCTAACTGAACGCCTTGATGAACATAATAGTCCCTGACGTATCTCTGTCTGCTGGCCTCATCAGTTGCTTCTGCAGGGTAACCTGATGCTTCCTGTTTTCCTTTCAAAAATGTATGGATGTAACCCACAAACACAGAGTCGCTACTCTGATCAAAGTGCCACACTTCTGTGATCTCACCCACTCTATACCCTACCTCCAGAGCCTTGTTAAATTCAACTGTAACCCATACACCCGTTAATGCTCTGGCCTCATCATCCTGCATGCAGGGGCCCTCCTGATGGTTAGCATCAGCGCAGCTACAGCACAAGGGGAATAGCAATTTACCTGCTGGACTTCTGTAAGGTAACACAGGGAAAAACAGCCCACGAGGTGGGTACACGGTGGCCTTAAAGGAGCCGTATGTAAGAGATCTAATAAAACGAATCATAAAATGACCCCGATATGTCAACAGACATTTAAAAATCATGTTCATTTCAAATACTTATGTCACTGACAACAGCACTCAAGCCAGGATATTCCCGTTTAAAAAGAGGAGTTGCAGCCCTCAACTGATGTTGATGTTGTCATTTTTTGTTTTGGCCTGAAGCGCCACCCTCCACCTATCTCCCAATCACGAAGTCAGTAGTGTTTCGGCATCCGGGTTGCCAGCTCTGCTCTAATTATCGCAGCAGCCGCTACGAACGTGTTGGATGAAAAAATGTCTTGCTTTCCCAAACCTAAAAGACCTCGTTATGAGTTACGTCGTGACAAGGTCCGAAATAAAACAAGGATTTGTATAGGAGATGCTTTTGATAGATGGAGACGGCTGAAAGCGGAGAAGAATTTGAAGACAGACGCCAACGTTGCTGATTTTCTCCTGGACAGGTAAGATTCTTAGCTAAATGTTTGGCTAACGCTAATTTACTTGGACAAGGTAACAGTGGTACCTCTACTTACGAACGCCTCTACATACGAAACTTTCAGGTTACGAAACGCCTCAACGGGAAAATATTTCCTCTAGTTACGAACGATCAAAGAAAGAAAAGATCTTTCATAAAGCATTAAATATAATTAACAGAAAATAAACTTACTGTGTAGGACTCGTCGCTTGCCATGGCAGCCTACGTTCCTGCTGCATTCTGCAGCCTACCTGGCAACCTCTGGTCGGGGAGGAGGGGGAGGGTACACGCCGCTCAACAGTAATTTGAAAGTGACTGCAGTACCAGTTTTGGCCATAATCTTACAAACGGCTCCTTTAATTAACCCAAAGTAGTTCCGAGGGTCTCCAAAGTCTTTCAGGAGGATGGTGGGGTGACCCAACGAGTATGGACATGTACTGTTCACATAGGGGTACAGAGAAGTCACATCCACGTAGTAGACTGTTTCATCAGGCCCTGCCGTATGTCTCAGCTTAATCGCAT
This sequence comes from Hirundichthys speculiger, assembly GCA_018398805.1. NCBI lineage: Eukaryota > Metazoa > Chordata > Actinopteri > Beloniformes > Exocoetidae > Hirundichthys > Hirundichthys speculiger. The sequence continues at coordinate 145,395 of JAGFBZ010000020.1, forward strand.
TCATACGACCACCATAGAGAGCATTGCGCGGGATGAGTGGTTCTGAAAGCTTAAAATATCTGAGGAACTGTTTCACCTCCTCGCATGACTTTTTCATTTCATTCCACTCGTGCTCTCTCATGATGATGGTACGAATGCCGTATTCAGACTCCAGTATCCGCATTCTCTCCTCACTGGCAGCGTGCAGCTCTCCAATAGTCACACCCCTTAAAGGACAGATTTCAACCGGGGCCAAACATCTAGGACAACCATGGAAAAAGCATCCATGAAATTCGAAGACATAGACTACATCATTAATCACAGCATATCCATCGACATAATAAGAACCAAATTGTTTCTCGCCTAGGTTCATCGCATGCTGGATAAAGATTCTGTCTCTTTTGGCAACAAATTCTAGCCATTGAATAGAGGCATCTGAAAATCTTTTACACCTTTGCCTGTAGTTGTGAGGGCAGGGTATGGCTAATGTTATTGGGAGTCAGAAAATTTGTGCGAAACAGTTTCATGCAGGCTGAAGCGACGGTGACACAACTGAATGGATCAACGCCTGTCTCACTCAGAAACTCCTCTCTGAAAATACAGCAACCCTTGCAGAGAATGTCAACATCATTTTTACAGTATTTCAAAGCTTGCACTCTAAAGTCAAAGGTACCCTTAGAAACACTGTTATACCAGGTGTAAAACTCTTGCTGTTCATCCTCTTTCATACCTTCTACACCATAGTCAGATGGTGATGGGTAGGCTCCTACATAGGTGAGATGTTTTTCAGAGCTGAATTTGTGAGGGAAATACCCCTTGCTTTGATCTGTAAAACCTAAAGCCTTAGGCATCGCTGCTAAACGCATGGTGAGGAAAGAGAGTCTATAAATTTTAACTGGTAATGGGGGTCCACGAGGAACAGGATCTTTCCTCCGAACATCAGAATGTCATGTAAGGGGACACCTTCGTTCAGCATACCTCTCAAAACCAGATAGCTATCAAACCCTCTAGCATTGTGGGCTATAAAAACATTTCCCCTGTACTGCGGGCTCCTGAAATGCATGAGAAAGGATTTAACACAGTCTAAACCGTAAAAATACTTTTCAACACCTTTCAACGTTTTAACACACACCAGAAAAGGCACGTGCTCGCCCTGATAATTGACAAAATTTTCATTGATGAGACTTACCACCCTCTTTTTTGTAGTAATTAAACCTACATTTTGGACATTTTCTGATCAGCTGGCAGAGACTGAGAGGATTTCTGTTCAGACAGCTCGGTTTAGCCTCTTTATGTCTGGTAAAGCAGGAGAGTGATCTACATTTTCTGTTACAGTCTGGACAATCCACAGGTTTAAATGACTGCTTAGGGCAGACGGGGTCATGGCACACCTGACAGTAACCTGCACATGAATGTGAATATGACGAATTATACCCTTTGTAGCAATAATTACAGAAATATGATGTCCCTAAAAATCCTTTAATATTTCTGATTCCGTAGAAATGGTTTTGCATTAAAAACAGAAACAGAGGGTTTGAACCATCTGAGAAGATTGGAAATGACAAAGGTTGTTACCTGTTCCGTAAAAGACCACAATTTTGCGTCCTAGAATTTTCTCAAATCGACCTTCATCAGAAAAAGTGACGGGTCTCTGGTCATCCAGACCCACCCTTTGTTGCAATGCTCTACCAAGTTTTTCACTCTCTTGATCTGTTCACTCAGGATTATTCACGTGAGCGAGGCTAATCGCGAAACACAGTTGATCTTTTCTATCATTCACGAAAAATAAATGTCTCCTTTTCTTTTTCAAAACTTTGCATTCCAACGTAATCTCTAGCTTACGTTTAGCACCACCTCCACTGTCTCGTACCAGACGGATGCTAAAATTTACCTTCTCGCTTGAGACAATATCATCATTTGACTGAACTACCCTGTTGAGCAATGATTCGAGAGCCGGAAAAATATTTTCACCAGTCTCATCGACGTTGATTACAACAGACCTTTCATTCCAAATATTCTCTCCGGTGATTCCAAACTGTACAACATCATTACGATGGGCCCTGGCTCGTGCTTCATTGACTATTGACAAAACCTGACTCATTACACCATTATAAAATGAAACGATATCTGGCTCCAGCCCCAAAGCTGGGATGGTGAGAGTCCTTCTCAATTCTTCATAGTTAAATCGAGGGTGTCTCTGCCATGAATCTCTGGCTGTAGTCGCTGCCTGTTCAGACGCACCTGCTCCCCCATCCTCCCCCTCCCCCTCCTCCCTTACTGCCTGCTCAACAGACCCTGCTCCTAGCTGAAAAGACGAGCTCAGGATTTGTGAATTATTTGTGACTGGAAAATCAGATTCATTGTGATCAATATTTTGTGAGTCTTAATCAGTTTGATTCAAACGTTCTAAAGCGTTTTCCAATTTATCGAAGGGGTTATTAAGATTCTCTAAAGCAGTTTGCAACCTTCTTAGGGGGCAGTTTATTTCTACATCTCTATGTTTGGTGTCATAAAAGCTACCAACTTGTTCAGTCTGAAAGAGTGGCTGTAAATTATTTAACTGCGCAACAGCATTTTCCATGTTCTCTAAGGCAATGTTTGTTTCAGCTGAAAGATTTAATTCCCTGATAACATTTTCAAGTTCTTCAGGAACTCTATCCACATTTTTATCTGATTCCATTTTCATCAAAGGAAGAAAAAGCAAAACAAGAAAAAGCAAAATAAGAAAAAGCAAAACAAGAACAGAAAACATCAATTCATCACTCTCTTTCAAACAACATCTGTTCAATACTTGAAGAGTAACAGTTATCACTCATTTAGACATGCTGCTTTAAAGGTAGAAACTGCTGTTTCTAAAATTTGACACACCCTACTGAGGAACTCTATGCGGTCCCGCTGAGTGACTTTCCTGGCTCTTCTCGGGTGCTCTCGTTGGACAGGTGAATCTGAAACAAGGAGAGAGAGATCGTAGACTTTTTTTTTTTTTTTAAACAATGATTTAACCACAACTTAGACAACAGTAAAGAGAGTAATCTTACCAGGAAAGAGGTGTCTCGCAACAGGCGCCCCTCTTCTCCTGCGGAAACTAAAACGTCTCGCAGTCGGTAAAACACGTGATCTTGCTGAAGTGTCAGAGCCTCTGATGAACGGTAAAGGCCTCCCTCTCACTGTACCGGCATCGGTATCAGCAATGGCATCAAGAGTAGCATCAGGTGAAGGCTGAGCAATCACAACTCCATCATTAGGATCTACATCTGAAGGCTGACTTCTCAAATCTTCACAATCAGGTTCAGAGTGTATGATTACAATTGGCGAGTTAGGTGGTGCTGGTGGTACATGAGGGGAAGTAGGTACATTTTTTGATGGTGTTGAAGTCTTGAGTTCTGTTGAAAGAGACATGTTTTTTATTATTTTCAATTTATTTTATTTCATTCATACAGTACATCATTTAAGAATTCTTTTTTTTTTTCTGAGAACAAGTACAAAATATTCATATACTTTTGTGATTCAAATAAATAAAATTACTCTTCATACCAGGGATTAAATTATACGAGTTTTAAAGTATGAGAGAAAGTATACTATCCTTTAAATGTAATCCTGTAACTTATTACGTTACACTTTGTAAATTTCCTTGTGTTCTAATAAAGTTTTTTTTTTAATTGAAAAACGTGGTGCGTAACCATGACGTACTGCGTCATTGGTACGTAAGCATGTCATCAACATGCGACCATTTCATTTGACAACAAGACGTGGAAGTAATCACATGAATGAACCAGTGCTCCTGTAAAGAACGGGTTTTTTAAAATTACCTCCCAGGGGATGACTCACTCGAGACCGGACTCTCTCATCGGGACGAGTCGCTGCGTTTTTTGGTACGATTTTCAATTGTTGAACAAACACACAGGGGTTTTGAGTAACAGGTCGCTGGTCATTGTTTACACGTGTTGCTGAAAAATGTACGCAAAAAATGTATTTTAAACACAGTATCTTTTACCAGTCAATCAAATGAAGAAAAATATTGAAAAAGAATAAAATACCTTCATTTTTTTCGGCCTCATCCAGGTCTGACAAATATTCCACGAGACTGTCATGTGAAATATTACCTTGGAGTTTTTCCGCTGCCTGAACGAGATCTGAAAGTAAGTAAGTACACACAGTAATGTTTATTTTCTCTCTATGTTTTCAATTATTTACATAGCATGAAGTATTGTTTTCTAAATGACCTGTATCGGATTGAGTCAGACAGATACCTGAGAGTTCCGAATCAGTAACTTTAAGAGACAGAAAAGGATATATAAAAAAGATCGGATAGGAATTTGTGTTACAGACAAATTAAAAAATAAGTAATACTGACCAGGAAACCATCCATACCGTTTTCCTTTCCGTAGGGTGGCTAATAAAATACAAGGGAGTTCAGCTTAAATATTTATCAAATGCAACTTTAAATGAAGGAAAAAAAAAAGAGAGAGAGAGAGTAATTTTCCTACCTACCTTGCGTTTAGTTGGATATTTTCATACTGGCTGATTGTAGCTCCGGTTAGACTAAAAAAATTGGCAGGAAAGAGAGAGAGAGGTTTGTTTCCCTGTCTTTAAATAAATCTTGAGGCCGCTAAAATTGTTGCTGATTCGTCAGTACGTCTCCGTGACGTTGTCTCCAATGAACAGGTGCTCGGACTGATGCGTTGTGGCGCGTTTTAAGAAAACAGAAAGTAGGTCAGAGTTGTTTATTCAATATAATGTTTTTGTGAGAAAACCTCACACATATACTACATTCAATATACTGTTTTGCAAGAAACCCTACACAAACTAACTCTCCACAGTAATTAATTTTTAACAAGTTTATTATAACAGTGATTGAAAATCTTTTTACAGAAGAGCGGGATCGTTGGCATGTTTTAAAAGAACAGGTGCTTAACTGACCATCTGACCGACTCAGTCAATTGGTAAGTTTGTGTAACAAACCCTACACTGTCAATGTAAAGTGATACCCCCCTGACCGTTGGCCTGCGGACTCAAAGTGAAATAATATTTGAAGAGAGAGAGAGAGAGCAGTTTTCTCTCTCTGCTACTTTTTACAAGTTTATACAGATATCACCAACTTCAATATCACATCGAGTTTTCTTTTATATAACTGTGTGTGTGTGTGTGTGTGTGCGCGTGTGTGTGTATGTGATTGGAAATCATTTTTCATCAAGAAGAAAAAGCTGACTAACAGTAGCTAAATCTGAGCTGATGCACACTTTAAGAGCAGCAATAAGATTTACAAATATAATTAACATTCTCCTTGAGTGTTGAAGAGAGAGAGAGAGAGAGGTTTTCTCTCTGCTACTTGAAAATACTGTTTTGGAAAAAAAGTAATTAACATTTTACAAGTTTATACAGATATTGCTTCAATATCACATTTAGTTTTCTTTTATATAACTGTGTGTGTGTATGTAATTGAAAATATTTTTCATTAAGAAGAGCAGAGCTCTGTGGTCATGGTCAGTTGTGATGAAATTTTTAAAATAACGAACGTACCATATAGGGACATACTATATATCAATTGTGCGTGTGTCAGCATGGGGGGTGGGTGTGACGTGACAGGTGTCAAGGTCGTAAAACTGTCAAATGTGATGGTATATATATAATATTATCTCTACACACTATTCTCTATTCTAAATCTGTGAGATACAGGTTCCACAAGATACCGAGTTTGTGGAAAGCGCAACTGGCATGTCGGCACGTAAAAGAGCACGTCCACCCAGTCACATGTGGACTGCACAACCAGCTCTACCTCTCGATTATGCATCACTGTATTACTATTCTCTTAAGGGCAGATGATGTCTGTACAGCCGTGGCATGATCTCATTCAGATGTTTGCTGTGGACGAAACGAGGAGATCACAGAACTCTGTTGTGGAGTTTCTTGTACTGTGCGCCTCCCTCTGACCCTCTCCTTGCGCTCGGAGCACCTGAGATGTTCTCAGTGATAGAAGGTAGATGTCATCATAGCTGTTCCTCTGGCTCAATGCTCATCCAATGATCCGTTCTGCAGTATTTTAAAAAGCACCGCTCCCAGCGGCTGTGCGTCTTGGTGTGTCTTGGTGCGTCTTGGCGCAGGGGATATGTTTAAGATAACTCAAAAAGTTATGGATGGATTTTGATGAAATGTTCAAGAGTTGTCAGAAATGTGTAAAGGAAGAACTGATTTTATGTTGGGTGTGATCCGGAAGAAATCCTGGATTCTGGATCACTTTCAAATTTTCGATAACATTGCACTGTTAAGATTTAGTTGTTTCTTGAACCCTAAAGCAACCACAATGGAGACAGGAAGGGAGTTCTGGAATTTTAAGAGTTTACTTCTCTCAGAAGTAAAAAAAGGAGGATTCGAGGGTTGGCAGCCAAACCAACAATCCAGGGACGACGAAGGCAAGGAGGTGGCACTGCGAATGGCTGGATCAGGGATTTCTATGGGAAGATCTGGCAACGAGCCTGGTTGAATGATGACCAAATAGGTACAGGTGTGCAGTGCCACACCTGGGCTGCTCGTCAGATGGGAAGGGAAACACAGGTGGATCTGAGTGTCTATGTAGAGCAGCGGTTTTCAAAGTGTGAGGCGCGCCTCCCCTGGGGGGCGCCAGAGGGATTCAGGGGAGGCGCGGGAGAAAAAAATAAACCTGAAAAGACAGAAAAAGAGTGTAAACATCGAGAGCAAAATGGATTGATTTTTAGTATCTCAAGTGAAAGTGAGAGAGGGCACAGAGTCTGGGGTGATCAGAAAACGGAGGAAGTATGACCCTGATTATTTAAAGTTTGGCTTTTCGTGTATTGGTCCTGACGATGCTCCGCTGCCAGAGTGTGTTATTTGCAAAGAGCTGCTAGCTAACGACAGCACGCGACCATGTAAACTCCGCCGTCATATTGAAACCAAGCACCAAAGTTTAACGACCAAGCCGCAGGAGTTTTTGGATCGGAAACTTAATGAATTGTGGTCACAGAAGAAAGTCATGGAGGCGTTTGGCACTGTGACTACCAAGGCAACCAAAGCATCGTACCGGTAAGCTTTAGTTTTAAGGGGGTTGAACCGAGGACGCGTGTGGTTTCTTGGAAAAGTGGCATCTGCGTGACGGAAGGCGAGTCTCCCGCAGATCATCAGCCTCTCTGGACTTTAACTTAATCCGGATCCTAACCTGCTTCACACCCAAACCCAGCCATGAGGACTAACGTGTGGGTCTACCAGGCTTTGGTCTGTCTTGTGGTCACTATTGTGGACACAGGTAAGTTGATGCTCTAAGCTTTACTGATTAAAGTCACACTTCAAACAAAAATGTGGAGAAAAAAAAAGTGAGAAACTTTCACTTCACAGTTGTAAAATTAGATTTTTGATAGTCAAAGCTTGGCATGTCATATAAATTCTTTTATGTATGCTTTAAATGCGTTTTTAATTCCAGGTTTTTGACCATGAAACGTCCTGGACTGTTAAAATATTAAATGAAAAATGCCTTTTTGGCTGAAGATGTTAGACTTAAGAATATTTATTTAAAGATTAAATGGAGCCCAAAAGATTTCACTTTCAGGATTAGGTCTAAAAAAACAAACAGATAACATTTGAGTGTGCTGTTTCTCATAAATAAAAAAAAAAATCAGGTTCCATCTCCACTTAGAGGGCGCGCGGCGGTGCCACGCCGGTGCCAGGACGCACGGCTTTATAAAAAAGCCCTGGCTACTTTTCTGATGTAACAACATCTTTTCTGTACCATCAGTTGACCCTCCTGCATCTGCTGAGGGCAGAGGAGAGGATGCCTGACGTGCCATGACTTGACGGCGCGGTTTACTGCGCGCGCACACACACTCGGGCACTTAAACGCATCCAAACGGGCGTGTGCAGAAATATGTTAAAATATGTGTTGAAAACATACAGATGTTGAAAGGTGTGTGTGTGTGTGTGGGGGGGGGGGCGTCATGCTTTTGAGTTCTCTCAGGGGAGGCTCACTATCCCACACTTTGAAAACCCCTGATGTAGAGGATTGAAGGGGGTGCAGTGGGTTGTGCTCAGGGGCCCCAGAGGTGGAAGGTTGCGGGTTCACAACCCGGCTTGGGACCGTAACATGCGCTCAATGGGACTGGAAATTTTGTTTCTCAACATCTCCGTTAATTATTGCACACAACTCATGAAATTTCACTCGGGTATTGACAATGAAAACCTCTATAAAATTTCAGAGGCTGATCCGGATCTGATCCAGAAGGTGGATTTTATCGCAATCTGTAAATCGCTATATGGGAGAACTGTTGTGTTTGGCGGAGGTCTGCGCCCTCCGAGTGCTTTTCTGGTTAAGAAATGCTTCTTGCATGCTCACTGGCTCTATTTTTTTTCTGAGCAGTTTGTTGAAACTTCTTGGAGTGCAAAAGAAATGATTAAATCATTTGCTCCACATTAGTTAGAGCTAGTTATGTATATATCAGTGCAGAGGAGGAGGAGGAAAGAAGAGGAGGAAGCTCTACAGCAGAGTCCCAGATGAGCTGCTCTGATCTGGATGAAAAGACGCTCCATAGCAGTTTGCAGGTACCGCAACCTGCTCTTAAAGGCAATGGCTACTGACGCACTGATTGGTTAAACAGGTGGAACAGCCTAACCACTCCCATGCATAATGTATGCATAATATAGTGGTTGGCGCAGGTAAGATCACAGGTTTCGGGAGGTGGAAGATTGCGTTCTTTGTGGGGGAACGCCCCTCCTGCTACCTGCTATCCCTTAATAGCAGCTTTAGGAGGTTTGGCGCAAGATAGGGCCCCTAGTTCTCTAGGCCAGGAAAAATGACAAGTTGAAAAAGGTATCGGACTTTTTTACACCATCAAACTTCCCCCACATCATTGAAGCTGTTAGGCCACACCATGTGATTAAAGAGACCGCATGGTTTCCTGAGACAAAGGACAAAGGAAGTGTAAAAACTCAAGTCCCCAGCATGCCTGGTGGTTTCAGTTTCACACCTAGGGTTAGGGTTAGACCTACCGTTTTAAATACCGTGAGCTCTGCCAGCTCGCTCTCTTGCTGCTTTGACCCTCCTCGGCTCTCCTGCTCGGGTATACTCCACACGACCCACAGCATCCTCTCTCGGGCCTACCCCGGCCCATCACTGCTGAGGCGCTGCAGCCTGCATCCCACTGAAGCCGAGGGAAAGAGACAAACAAGCAGAGCCGCTCTCGCGACCACCCTGGGAGCGTAACCAACAGCGGCCCAGCCGTACCCCCAAAGCCTAATTACCCTACTGTAACGCTACAATGCCGTCGATCGCTTTTGGGAAGCGAAACAAGTAAGAGGCCTTTGTGTCTGGGCAGAGCTTAGTTTAGTTGTGCTTGCCAATTCAATTTTCTTGTCTTTTGCATATGTTTAGAACCGGACTACCAGTACCGCTGTAACTGAAATCCACTCATCTGTATTACTATTGCGAACAGCAACCGCGCTCCCCGTTTCTCAGTTCAAAACCAGAGCAGCTCAGTGAAGTGGCTTCATACTGCTGCATCTGTGAAAACGACAGAGTCGTGGTTGCTAGTCACAGAATTACATAGCTTAGGTAATATTTCTGTGCTTACTGTGACATTGTTTACGGTTGAGCTCGCCGGAAATCCGCCACGCGTGTTTACCCACGTGATTGCAGTGTTTCCTTGCCATCAGCTGATTGCGCCGTGATTTCAGACAACAGTCAGGAGGAGAGTGCAGTGGCTGCTCCGCGCTCCCCAACCTGTGTGGAAATCCTCAGAGTGATCACAGCGGTGACTAGGAATCACCTTTCGCTGTGGACTTCATTCTGCCCTTTTCTTTCTTTCTCCTACCAATCATCTTCTGACCAGTTACACCTGGTCTCATCTGCCATTTTGTGACGTCCTATCGCGTGAGTCGGCTGCCATCTTGATGAGGAGCGAGAACACCACGTGACCTCGCCAGCCATCTTGTTACGTTCTATCACGCGAGTTGGCGGCCATTTTGGCGGCCATTTTGGCGAGGGACGAGAACATGTGATCTCGGCGGCCATCTTGGACATCCCTCTCACATTACCCCACACACAGACCTATAGTTTCTAACACACATGTATATAAGTTTACACTGGTTTCCATTGAATGTTTCATTTGCTTATGTTAGTTTAGTCGTCTTTTAGTCAGTAGATATCAGGATTGTGATTCAAGTATTTGTTCATTCTAATTGATAAATAATCTAATAATCTAGTTGATAAATTCTGATATATTTTAATGAGAGAAGTTGTTTGTGGTTATTTGCACAGTTTTGTAACATTTGCTGGTTGAAGAGGTCTTGCTCGGACTCACAACTTCTCTGTTGCTCCATAGCGCCACACCTGGTCACAGGCTGGCACACATAGAACAACAGCCATTTTGAGACTGATTGTGCCGTTTAGTCCTTTTTCCTGATTTATCAGGTGGTGCCCCGTTTCATTTTATTAACTTTGGTAATACCCTTCGGGTTATTAGCAGCTGTCCCTCAAGACAGTTGGTAATAACCCTTTTATGACTAAACGAGCATGTTATACGCCTTATTGCACAACAAAGCCCTTCGTATTGTTGCAGGCTTTAACGAGGAAAAAGACACATACAAAACACCATCATTGGCATTGAAATTTGGCATTGAAAGTAGGCCACAATCTAAAAAAAATGTCAAATGTTGCACAGCACGAAAAGATGAGTTAATGGGAATATGCTGACATAGCATTTAACCGGTAATGTTTGTGTTTGCTGGGTGTATGTGTATGTTATTGGGAATTTACAGGTGAAAGGAGTTTACTGTGAAATACGGACATTTATGAGCTGTAATCGGGAATTTACTCGACCCCCCTTTCTTTCCAAGGGTAAAGGAACAGCAGGGGACATTTCTTTTCAAAAAGCCCTATTGTTTAAAGACGGGAAGGGAGGGGAGGGGAGGGGAAACCCCTCCCCTCCACCACACACACTCTTTCTCTCTCTCAGGTGAAATGTTTTTTGCCACAATAAAACACAAATTTTACATTGTCTAACCAAAACAAGTATTTTTGATATTGTAAATGTAAAGTAGGGCTTAATTAGTTCTTTTTTAATTTTCAAAAATATCTTAATCTAAATCTCAACTAAAGTTAAAGTGGATCTCAGGAACATTCAATATATCCACAGACTTTTCAAATTTACAGTTTACACGATGTGTGATGCAGCCATGGAGAGCCATCAGACGGCCATCAACACTTCTGTGAGTTACCATTCAAACTCCCAACCTGTCTATGCTCAACTGGCCCATGTGAATAGCAAATGGAGATAGGGCCTTTATCACTGGAATGTGTTACAGTCCTGACAGACCAATCACAGCGCATGTTATTGCGGAGGCGTGGCTAAGAATTGATTCAGCAATATCATTGGTTTCTGTCTCACAGCCTTGAGAGTCGCGGGTGTTTGAAGCTCTCTTCTTCCCGGTGAATTTGTTTTGCTACTGCCAGGTAGAACTTTTTTTCTTTTGAGAAGGAGCTACTGCTGCGTTGTTGTAAAACATGTCGCATAAACGGACCTTAGCCTTTTATCCAAATCAACCTGAAGCAGATGTTACTCCGACCAGACCTGCAGCAGAGCGACGAGGACAGTCTTCTTCATCTCCACCAGAAAGTCTCGGTTCGGGTGTATCTGCTGTTCTTAATGCTTTGAATTCATTGTTGCGACAAATGTCGAAATTCGAGGGAAAAGTAGACAGCAGACTTGAAAAGAACTACAAGACATGGACAATAAATTTCAACTACTGGACGAGGAAGACCTCCAGCTCCACCATTGTTGATTCCAACCCGCAAAACGGATTAAAAAAGCAAAGAACACACGCATTGCTGTAAGTAAAAGTTTGCTTATGACTATAACTGTCCGCAATTCATTTTACATTTAATTGAGTGTCCACAGAAGGCAATAATGCCTAAATACTTTTAGAATCCAACTAACTTTGTGTATTATTAATCTATACAGGAGGCTGTAAGACGTTTACACAACTCTGAGAACAACGCCATGAAGCTGGATCCACAACAAGGGTAAATATATGTTTTTTGTTTGTAATCACTGTAATTTACCACAGCGAAATAAAAAATAAATAAATAAATGTCATTAGGAGAGAAATTGTTAAAAAGCCAAACTGATAAAGGGAGAATGCGGGGGGGGGGGGGGGGGGGGGGGGGGGGGGGGGTGGACGAGAAGTGTCCCATTGTTGCATGATATGCAGAGTAGCTTGTATATCTATTTTTCCCACACAAAAAATAAATAAAAGGTGGCTTTGGGGTTTGAGTTTGTTGTTTTTAATCAACTAACATGGTGCCTCTCTTTTTGCTTGTGCTTTAGCTGCTTACAAGACAAGAAAAGGAGCCACCGCCTAGACCAGCCACAAAATGCTCACCAGAAAAAGAAGTTTAACACTGCAATGAAGACCAGACAACGGAAAACGAGGGTAAGTTACAGCAGTGGAAGCCCGTGACCTATAATAGACCTTACTAGACATTTGCCCGGGATCCAAACTAGTAAGCAGCAGACCTACAAGCTCACAGCATTTTTTTTCCCCACAAAATATCGGAAAACAAATATATAAGGTGGCCTTTGAAAATGTTTTCGTGACCTGCAATGGGTGAGTGAGTTACAATATATGGAACTGAGATGTTTTTAATTTAGTGTTAATTGAATATTGGTAAAAATTATACACATTTTAATTGCTACTCTATATTTTACAGTTGCTGGCCTCCAGGGGTAGATGTGTGGAGACTGATGCTGAAAGGGCTGTGTGGGCGCGTGCAACCCTTGACCTGATGTCAGAGGAAGAAGATGGCGTCGTAGATGGATGAGCAGTGTGGATAGTTTCACCTCCACCCCAAAGAAACGAGGGGCTTTCTGCTTTGTGCCTGGTGCTTCAGCAGAGGAAAGACCAGCGGAGTGCAGCCCCGTACCTACGTGTGCAGCGACACACTGGGCAGAGCGGTGCCACGCAACGAGCGGCGCCACTGGGAAACAATGGCTCGTTTTTAGCTCTGTTAGCTCAGAGTTAAACTGTTAAGTTGAGCCGTTTGGTAGAGGAGCAGGAGGCCGTTCAGATCAAACTGTAAAAAAAAAGACACTCAGAGAGAAGTGCTCACTGACTGGACAAATTTTTGATCCCTTTGTGGGAGATTTGATTTTAAAAGTGCCTTTTTTGTTTTTTTCATATGGACACACTGAACTTCTTGGAATACTGTAGTTTTTTCTCCTATACCATGCAATACTGTGGACATCTTCTCTATGATCATGATCACTGTGGATACTCTTGCACAACGTAACTAGTATATTATGCACTGTATACACCCTGTGCTATACTTATGCACCTTATACAATACTGTTCTGTTTTAATTTTCTGCAATAAATACATTTACTTGTACTGAGATGGTTGCTTATTTGATTTCTGAAATGTGCATGTACATGTAGCCTGGTAAACAGTCTGCCCCTTTAAGTAGCACTGCATGCATTTCTGCAGGATGCATGCAGTAATCCTCTCGGGTGCAATTTTCTTTTGCACCAGTAGAGGTTGCTCTGCTTGTGGGGGGGGGTGATTGGGCGGAGGCTTGAGGGGGGGGGGGGGGATTGGGGGGGGGGGGGGGAGGCTTGAGGGGGGTGGGGGGGTGGGGGTGGGGGTGGTGGGGGAGGCTAGGAGGGCTGGGGGGGGGGGGCTTGGGTCATGAATTACCCCCCCCCCCCCCCCTCTCTGAAAGTCTGGAATGTCACACCTTTGTGTGACAATTCTGCCAGCATGGCACCCTGCTGGGTCTGAGTCCTCCAAACTCAGCAGGATCACGGTACTATACGGCAGTTTACGGACCTGGAAAATGATTAGTATTCGGGTGGTTTACCTTACATAAATTCCCGTACTAGTGCCTGAAATACCCATAGTATACACAGCCGTAAACCCTGTTTTTTTTGCTGTGTTGAATATGAAGCAATGCTTTCTTCTGATGAGAAAACCATAAACAATGTCAAAGCCTTTCAACAAATGTATGAGACCAAGTGGAATGAGTGTGTGTCATCCCAGGCCCTCCGGAACATAAATGGGGCTAAGGGGAATGCTCCACAAGTACTTCCTTTCACTAATGATGTAAAAAAAAAATGCATCAGTACATCTGTATAGAACATACTTTGACAGACATTAACCCTTGTGTGGTGTTAGGATTTTCTGCATTCTTGGGGTGTTAAGGGGTCCTTTGGACCCCTTGGGGTTTCATACCATAACTCAGCCCCTGTGCAGGTTAGAGACATTCTGTTTTCACCGGAGGAAACTTGAGGATGTCCTTTAGGTCACTGACCTACCACTAGGTTTCTCCAATCTGAGGGGGCGGAGCCTTTTCGCCTCTGTGTGGGCTAGATACACGCTGTCTTCACTGGAGGGTTACTGGTGCATTGCTGTGATGTCACTGACCTTCCCTGTACTGACTGTCACCTTGGGGGGCGGAGTTTTGCCATCATGCATGCGACGATTCCCACAACTTAACCCTTGTGAGGGCCAAAGACACACTGTCTTCACCAGGGTGTTGCTTGTGGGTGGTTTCTGACCAGTCTCCAATCTACATTGGTCCAAGGGGGTGGAGTCTAACCTTCATGCCACTATTGATACTATTATTAGACCATATCAGGTACCATGTACCTTGACCTCTTCTATATTATCTATAAATACATCATATACAGTAAAACAGTTATGATCAATACTGCAGTCAACTTGCTTATAAATAAAGGAAAGCAGGCCTTCAGTACTATTGATATTTATTGCATGGAATTGATTTCACACAGGGGCTTGATTGTGGGATTTGTGTTGCGTGTGGCGTGGTAGCGAAACCCCACCCCCTTTGATCAAGGGTGGTTGTGGGACAGTAAGGTGCACTCAGGGCTGTCCCTGTTGACCCCCTGGTGCATGCATCATGTCTCTAGCACACACAGGGGCTGGGATGTAGGATTCCTGTTGCATAATGGTGTGGTAACGAAGCCCCGCCCCCTTTGATCAAGGGTGGTTGTGGGACAGTACAACAGGGACAGCAATCAGGGCTTTCCCTGTTGACCCCCTGGTGCATGCATCATGTCTCTAGCACACACAGGGGCTGGGATGTAGAATTCCTGTTGCATAATGGCGTGGTAGCGAAGCCCCGCCCCCTTGGGTCAAGTTTGATTGGGAAAAATATATCCCCCACTCCACCCTCTGTTCAGGTATTCTAGTCTCTGGTAGAAGGAAAACAAGTAAAGGTATGCAACAATCTATATGGTCCTATTCCAATGTTGTAAAGCTGTAGAGTAGACTACTGCCCTATTGTTTTACATTGGGGTCCTTTGGACCCAAACACCCTGAGTGTGATGTAAATGTGAAGGGGGGGTGTAGAGTGGGAGCTCCCCCAAAAAAAGTTATCCTCCATGCCCCTCACATAAAATAAGCCAAGGACAATGAGTTTCAAGTTGAAAAAAGTATTACTTGTATGATTTTTATTTTAGTAAAGATTGAAAATGGGTCCAAAAGGCCCTAACATCGCACAAGGGTTAAAAAGAAGCTTTCCAGGCACTTCCAGAGGATTGAATTAAGAGGCAAACGAGGACGAAAAGTTCCAATTCTCCTCTCACCTGATGTGGTAACATCAATGGAACTACTTGTCAAGACTAGGCATAGTTGTCATGTACCTGAAGGGAATATGTTCATGTTCGAGAGACCAGAAGCGCTCACTCATTTCAGAGGCTCTGATGTGATCCGGCAGGTTGCCCAAAGCTGTGGGGCCAAACACTCCGAGGCCCTATCTTCCACTAAACTCAGAAAGCATGTGGCCACCATGTCAAAGGTGCTTAATTTGAAGGACAATGAAATGGACGATCTTGCTGACTTTCTTGGACATGACATCCGAGTACATTGACAATATTATAGGCTTCCAGAAGGAACACTGCAGCTGGCAAAGATCAGCAAAGTGTTTTTGGCCATGGAACAAGGACAACTGGTTAAGTTCCAAGGAAAGACTCTCAAGGAAAGAAAAAAAGTTTGCCTGTTTGTTTTTTAGGTTTAATGTGATCATTTCCCCTATGTGTTTTATGTTGCAGAGAAAATGCCTTTAGACACTGTTGCATCAGATGAAGAAGAAAAAGAAGATGATGATCACTTGACTGTGAAGATAGCACAGCATTCTTCACAGCCTGGTAAGCAACTGTTGAGATGGAATTATAGACAAATTTTAAATGGCTTAAACTTGTTCCCTGTGTGCTTTGTGAAATTTAGGAACATCAGTTATTGGTATGTTTATAGAAGGTATTTACACATACTATGTGGCTGGTATGGTGCTGCTATATTTCAAAAGGCGAGATATAATCTCAAATTAAAAAAACTAAAAATTTAATCATTATGGATTTTCTTTTTCCTTTTAGACCTTTAAGCATCTTTCTTCGGTCCAAGCATCTAACCTCCAAAATAAATACACTTTATAAAACCAGTTTATTTTTTTTAAATAAGAGGTTGCATCATCAGGGAATGGCTGTTGGAGACTGGTGTACCTCAAATGGAATGGCACCTTCTCCAGACCTGAATCCCATTGAAAATCTGTGGGATCAGCTGAGTCGCCGTGTAGAGGCTTGAAACTCTGCACCCCAGAACCTCAATGACCTGAGGGTCAGTCAAGAAGAGTGGGATGCCATGCCTCAGCAAACAATAAGTTGCCTTGTGAACAGCATGAGACGTCGTTGTCAAGCTGTAATTGATGCTCAAGGGCACATGACGAGATATTGAGACATTTAAAAAATTTTTGTTTTAGTGTAACTACCATTGTTGTTACCTTTTGTTTCAATAAATTTTTTGAGATGAGGAAATCTCCAGTGCATCCTTCTACTTAAATGTCTTACTTTCATGATATGATATCACTGTAGGATTAACTTATTGCATTTTCCATACATTTCACCTCAAAGCCAAATATCCCTAACTTTTTGTGAGTAGTGTAAATCCTGTTATATTCTAATGAGAGAAGTTGTCTGTGGTTATTTTACACAGTTTTTTAACATTTGCTGGTTGAAGAGGTCTGTGCTCAGACTCACACCTTCTGTTGCTCTATAGCGCCACATCTGGTCACATGTTGGCACGCATAGAACAACAGCCATTCTGAGACTGATTGTGCCGTTTAGTCCCTTTTTCCTGATTCAGATGGTGCCCCGTTTCATTTTATTAACTTTGTTAATACCCTTCTGGTTATTAGCAGCTGTCCTTCAAGACAGTTGGTAATAACCCTTTTATGACTAAATGAGCACATTATACGCCTTATTGCACAACATGTGAGAAGTGGAAACTACATGCAAGTGCTCAGATTACAATTTACAACAACAGTGTTGACTTATCACCAAATCGAGTTTAATTTTAAGTTATAAAAAGGTTAAAGGAATCAGAGACTGTTCACACCACCAACAGGAAGTCCGACCAACCAGCTAACCACTTGCCATTATCCTTGATATGCATTTTATATAATTTGAGTAAGTTGATTATATTTGATCTGGGGTCATGCGCTGGGTCTCTAAAGCACCTAGAGACAATTGGCTCTAGAGACAAACAGACTAATAATAAAATTGAATTGAAAGAGAAAATATGCAAGGGGACATAAACCCGCCTTCTTCTTATTATAAAAACAAACAAACAAACAAACCTGACACTCTGCGTGCACTTTCATATGTTGAAAGTGTACCCAAAAAAAAAAATATTTTGCAAGGCATAATGAACTCTGTATTAACTTGATAATCCCTGACCCCCTTTTTTAGCAAAACGTCTGAAATGACATACCCAAATTAAAATGATTGTAACTTCTAAACTGTTCTGTCCACATGGATTAATTAAAGTGTTCCATAAAGAAGACACTCTGTAGTTTCTTATAAGACTGTCAGGAACACTCTAGGTGATACAGAGACAGAGTAATGGAACTCTGAAATCAGTAAAAAATTTAAAACACGCATTCATTGTCTGTGAAATTTACATATTTTATGGGTGCTGCGCATGGGCACACAAAAGTGGCTCAATAGCGCCACCTTGTTTTTTTAAAATGACGAGCCCCTCGATATGCTTCCACCTACAGACATGAACTTTGTGTGACTGATGTATCATCCTCAGACCTACAAAAAAGTCTCATGGACCCCTGCTCTAACTCCCACAGGAAGTCTGCTATTTTTAATGAAACATTCTGTTTTTCTGATGTTTTGGTTATTTCCAGCCCTCTAACTTTAACTTTCTCCTCCCAGAGATTTGGGGTGAATTCCAATTCCTCCCTTAACCCTCAATCTCAACCCTCAATCTCAAAAATGCGCGTTCCCGCTAAGGGCAAGTGGTGTGCCCGATTCTAAGGGACATCAAGTTGAGGGACGAGTTGAGGGCTGGTATCGCCCTCAAAATTGAGATTTTCTGACACCACCCTTGGAAGTAAGGGCTATCCAGAAGCTAGCTACAAACGTAAGTATCTTCGTATATCTTAAAGATATAAATGTTACGAAACCATTTTATTGTGTTTGTTTGAGATTTTTTTCATGGATTAACATCGTTGTTGGGTAACATTTATTTTTTTACTTTACGATGTTTTCTGCCGGACCGGCGGTCCCGTCGGCTTCACGTTGTACTCGTCAGTGGTCCCGGTACATTATTCAGTCCTCTGTCGCTACACAACAAAGTAACGTGAAGCCGACCCGGGCCGCCGACGGGACCGGTCCGCCGTCCGTGGCGGTCTCGGTCCCGTCAGCGGTCCCAGGCGGCTTCACGTTACTTGTTTACCTTGTTGTGTAGCGACGGAGGACTGAATAATGTATCCTCTATGTGTTATTTGCTAATATTATTTAGAGAATATACAGCGCTCTTTTCAATGTTATCCCTGTGTAATTTCAGGAAATACAGAGACAACACGGGCTCTGATACATTTCAGTCTGATGACGTAACTGCACTCGAGGGGTGTCCCATTTCTAAGTCACAAGATAACCCTTACACTTACTTTCGAGGGATAAGATTGAGGGCCAAAAATTGAGGGTTAAGGGCGAGGGTTGAGATTGAGGGTTAAGAGAGGAATTGGAATTGGCCCTTTGTCCGATTGACTCCAAACTTGTTTTGTTCTAATCTAGACACATGGCCGAAGAAAGTTTGAGAAGCATATAACTTTTTACCAGAGGGCGTGACTGCAGTGACGCGGTGAAGTTTGATGTCATTTCGAAGACCGCCATGAAAAAGAAATGGGCTGTAACTTGGCCATAAAATGTTTAATCTGGTCCAAAACAGATTAATATGATCGTAGTTCAATCCTTAACATATAACAGCTATCAGATTGAGGAACCGTTGTAGCGCCACCTATTGGCAACAGGAAATGTCAAGTTTTGCTTCGAGTGTGATGAGCCGACGGACCTCAAACCAGATCAAATCAGTAGTAAAGACATTGAAGATGATTGACAGTGAAAACTGTAACTTTTTATCAAAGGGCGTGGCTGTGAGAGTACGGCGAAGTTGGATGTCTCGCCATGAATGGAAAAGTTGTTATAACTTGCACATGCATGGTTCAATCTGCACCAAAATCTATATGTCTGATTCTTCCACCCTGAACAAGTGTATATGACAATCTTGGATTAACTCCATAGCGGCACCATCTGGTCATAGGAATTTGATTTTGGTCTTATTATATCCATTTTCTGCCTCCCTCTTCATCGTATCAGCCTGAGAAGCAGTCAGACTAAAGTCAGAAGGGTGCTGATGCATGATGTACAATTTCATGTATGCACGTCCAACGGTGCCAGCGCTATTTATCATAAAACAGAAATTGCTCTTGCCTTTTTGGGGGCCTTAACATACTCAAAAAGTTACAAAATTTTGCACACACATTAGTTGTGTGAGAATTTTACATTTTTTATGGGTGCTGTACATGGGCACACAAAAATGGCTCAAAAGCGCCACCTTCTTTTTTTGTATCGACCAGCCACTCCATATGCTTCCACCTACAGACATGAACTTTGTGTGACTGATGTATCATCCTCAGACCTACAAAAAAGTCTCTTGGACCCCTGCTCTAACTCCCACAGGACGTCTGCTATATTGAATGAAATATGGAGTTTCTCTGATGTTTTGGTCATTTCCAGGCCTCGAACTTTAACTAACTCCTCCCAGAGATTTGGTCCGATTGACTCCAAACTTGTTTTGTTCTAATCTAGACACTGTGGGAATTATAATTGTGCTGTGTGGAATTATAATTGTTCTTGCATATTTGGACACATATATTAAGAGTAAAATTAAAGTTGTTAAAAGGTCTGCCTTGCAGACGAGCTGAGCTAGAGTTATAAAGTGCAGGCAAAAAGGACAACTGGGCTGTGGGGGGGGGTGATGTGTGTTCTTGTCGGGGGAAGGAACTGTTCCGGGGGACAATGGGGGAGTTTGCCTTTAACTAACAGAATGTTTAACGCCCCAAGGGGTCAATAGGACCAGCCTGTGAGCTGCAGAGAGTCAGAAATCAGCCGGACGAGCAGGGGGACAGACCGGGGTCTGTCAGCTGATTTCTCCCTTTGCAAAGGCGAAACTTGAGAATGTCATGACTATTATTGAATTCAAATTAATCTCACTTTGAGTCCACAGATCAGCAGTCCGGGGAAGGTCAGGTTGACCACAACAAATTGGGGGTGTTGTCCAGGATTGCGAAATTACTGCTGATCAGGACAACGGTTGAAAATGAGGAGCAGGTACGAACGGACAAAGGAAACCGGCCGGCCAAAATAAGGTAAGCAGAACCTGTTTCATCGAATCTGCATTGGCTACTGCTAAAATTACTCGTGTCCTAAGTCTGAGTAGTATCTGGTCTGTAAAATAATGAGATTATAAGGGAAGAAATAAGGATATAAAGATTAAGAAGAGAAAAGAAGAAGATTAAGAGAGAGGGACTCCTAGAGTTTGGCAACTCCACCAGTGCTCTGACGAGGGGCTGGCTTAGCTGGGTTTGAGGCCTGGGGACTTGAACCCCCGAATTCTGTTCAATTTTAATGACAAGACCAGGCAAAACACAAGGTGTGAATGTTGGATGACTTGAAACTGAAACAGCAATAACACTTTTTAGGTTGTTATTGGAGTAAGTGAATGGAAATCCAAATTACAGATATATAAAGTTCTGGTGTTGTGGTGAAAGATTAATTCTGAAACCACAGGGACTGAGTACTTGGAACATAGCGTGTCATATTTCTCAGTCAGCCAGAACTTAAAAAATAACTGTGAGTTATCTCTTCCTGGACCCTGGAGATAACACGACCAGAGATTATAAAAGTCCTGTGAGTCAAAGCATGTCCCTACAAGAGAAATAGAAGAAGAAAAGGAAAACACGCACACACACCCGGGGTATGAATGCATGTGTAAATGTGTATGATTGTCAGGTGGGAGTGTTTTTGAAGCAGCAGCAACTGTGGATACCTGGACGGTGATAACTAAGCAGTGCCTGTTGGGGTTGAGCACATGGAAACCTGAATTAAGGCTTTGAGTGTGGTATATTGATAAATCAAGCTTAATCAAGCTTAGAAAACAGAGGATGGTGGTTGGTAGAAGTGGGCCGTTGGTGCTGAAAGTCACAAAGGCCGAACTTTATAGACAGAGAGCACAACACAGACCCTGGACAGATAAACATAGTGGAATAGAATACCCTCTGACTGAATTAGTAGCTCAGTGGGCGACAGCCATGATAGTGGACATATAACTAGGACTTGACAATATTTGGACTAATTTTTAACCGGGAATGTGGTAAGAAACAGCTTTATTCTGGTATAACAAAGAACAGGTAGACTGACGACATGGACAGAGAATACGACTGAGACGTAGATGATGACAGCTGGGACCCAGGCAGCCCCTATAAACCAGTAAAAGAATAAAAAACACAGATAAGAAAGCCAGAACAGGAACTTGAGGAGAAACCCCCACTCCAACAACCCCCACCATATGTCCCCAGCACTCCCCCAGAAGGTAATTCATCACCTGGAGGAATGTACCCAGTGTTACACATTAATTCAGGCGAACTGAGGGCGACAGGATTAGAGGGGATTTTCCCAGGGACGGGGGGATCAGATATAGTCAAACATGAATCAGCAAGGGGGCCACTGGTGTCCACCTCCTCAGTCAGTTTCGTAAAACCAGTTACACCAGACCAAGCCCAGCAACAACATGATGATTGGGAGATTAGAGCCCACAGAGAAGGACGGCCCACCAATCCTGTCATAAAAATACCAGCACAGGCACCATTAACCCCCACCTTGCAGGGCCCCTTAGGGAACCACACTGAGACATGTGTTTCTCTCCCACTTCCTGCAAAACCGTCCCACAGCTCACTCCACGCCACACGCACCTACCCCCAGTACAGTCAGTGTGATGATGGCTGTGAGAGGGGAGTGGCATGATGATGCAGATGTAGACACATCTGGAGCAAGACAGTACTCTGATAACACACTGAATCTCAGAGACCTGACGACAGGGGAAAGACACACCCCTGAGGCAGGAGAGGAAGATGAAGGCAGTTAGAAAAGACATGAATAGTAATCCTGATATTCCGGGTGCAGACACCAGTAAAATGGGAAGTGCATTTTTCTGACCACAGCAAATGAGGAACTAAGAAAAGAGGAAGGAGCTCTTAAAGAGCTGCAGATTCAGTTACTGAAAATGCAGATAGAAAATCATGTATGAGGGGGCAGCTGGAGGCACTCCTGGAGAAGGAGAAGGCCAGTGTAAGGGAACACAGGGCACATGCAGAGGGGTCCTTACAGAGGCCGTGAGAGCTTGGGGGCTGGAGTTATTCAGGGGGACCTCCAAGAAAGCAGGGGGGTGCTGATTACCGCTTCTACTGTGAAGAGCCAGGACACTGAGTTTGGGACTGCCCATATGAAAAGAGACTATATGCAGGCAACTGCTGGCATGGACCAGGGCCCATTCCACTTCTGCTGTTGGATTTTTTGGGGAAAAAACAGACTCTGCCGTTTACCAAACCCTTGACCGCCCTGATAGGGCCACAGGCCCTCACTCACAGCTTTTTGTATTCACCTGCGGTACCTGCTAAACTACTGGGAAGAGACTTGCTGATCAAACTTGGCACCTCCATCCTTTGTGGACCTGAAGGCCTCAGGGTTTGCCTCCCTGATGCCACCACACTGAACTGTCAAAACGCAGCCCCTGGTGAAAACACCAGTATCTCCTGCAACCACTCCAGGAGCCTTTAATGGACCTATACTGGGCTCAGATTGACCCAGAAACACCAAAGCACCGAGATATCCTCTCTGTTTGCTGGTTTGGAAACTCTGGTCCCCTGGTCTCCACCTTTATGTGTCTCCTACAGCCCCTTGCATGTGACATTGTTCTATGGTAGACACCAGAGTGATATTTATCATCAGGAGTTTAAGGATGAGTTAGAAGGTCAAAATGGGAGATTGTAACTAGTAATATCTAAGCTGCCCTAGAGGGGGTGGTAGCACACACCCTGTTGACCCCAACACAGTACAGCTGGGTTTAAGATGACTGAGGACAGTGTACCCCATGTATCCTTGGCTCTGCATCTGGGACATCAGGCTAGAAAATTAGGTAGTGTGTTAAAACTCTCCCTTACCCAGAAGGACTGGATCTCCACGGAGACTCCACAAGTGTCCTTCTCGCCAGGTACCCATACAGACAGAATATCTTGTGAAGCAGTAGATGAGGCCGCTTTAGAACATGTACAGAGAGATATGCATCATGGTAGAGGGCGCGCTGACCTCACCCAGCTACTCAGACTCATGGTCAAACATAAAGGCATCCGAAACCTGAAGCCTCCTCTAGACTGGGACATAGAGAAAGAAGAAGCTTTCATAAAACTTAAATCAAGCCTTAGCCACCGCTACAGAGCTGGCCTCCCTAGACTACTCCAGTATTTTTTATTTTTTGGATGTTTCTGGAACATCACATACTGCAAATGCAGTTCTGTTTCAGAAAAAAGGGGGAGAGAGACAAGTACTGATGTATATCAGTGTAATGTTAGATAACTTTGGAAAAAGACACCACGAATGCACAAAGCATGCAGCAGCGGTAGCCAAAATAATTTAAAAAAAAAAGCACATGTGGTGATGGGACATCCGCTCAGGATACTCACATCACATGGAGTTGTAGCATATGTGAACTCACAAGCGTTCACAATGTCCCCACTCAGACAACAAAAAATCAGCCAAGCATTAGAAGCCCCAAAACATCACAGACAACCACGAAGGGATTAACATGACAGACAGAATGAACACCTCAGGAACAGGTGATGAAGGAAGAGGAAAGTCAGACCAGACTTACAGAGCACACCACTAGAGGAAGCAGTAGATCTTGTACACTGATGGATGTTGTTACCGACATGAGACAGAAGGATTGCAGATGAACATTTACACAGACTCAGTCTGTGCAGCGGGAGCAGTAAATGCAGGAGTAGGTAGAGGCATTTTTGTAGCCAGCAGAGGTTGCAGTGATTAAGTGTAAAGGATATGATGAAAGTAGGTCTAAGATAGGCAGAGGGAGCAATGCAGCAGACCGGCAGCTAAAAAATGTGCAGGATATCAGGTGAAGTTGATCATGATGAGTTCAGAGAGTGAATGTTCTCCAGAGCTAAGATTAGAAGAGGTAGTGAAACTCCAAAAGGGGGCCTCACCTGAGGAAAAGACAGTATGGAAGGCAAGAGTAGGTAGACAAGATGGAGAAGGTTTATGGAGAAGCTCAGATGGTAGACTCCTTTTACCCTCAGGAATCAGGAAAATGTATTAGAAGAAGCACACAGTGTAGGACATGTAAGGATAGGACAAATGATGAAGAACCTGAACAATTGGTGACATCCCTAAATGAAAGATGGTAGGCGACTGGGTGTAAGTTATGCCAGATGTACAACTCAAGACTGACTCTCAAACCAGGACTAGGAAGGTTTCCCACGGAAGCAGTGGCAGGAAGAGAATTCATCATTGATTACACCGACATGATTGAAAGAGTGAACGGTCACAGATACTTATTGGTATGTGTAGATGCATTCACAGGCTGGCCAGAAGCATGGCCTGCAGAAAACGAGGACAGCAAAACAGTTATCAAATGTCTGATCAACCATTACACCCACAATCTTAG
>JAGFBZ010000020.1:177659-304074 GCA_018398805.1 Hirundichthys speculiger
TCTGACTCTTTATATTTACTTAAGATTATAGACTGCTGTGACAGTTACAGCCTTGTTTTGCCAGCTTAGAACTCAGCTCTGAGTGGATTCGACTTCAGTTCTTTTGGTTTTCATACCTCTGGATTCAAGCTGGGCAGCAACCTTTCCATTTTTATAACCAAATTGGATTTTCACTGTATTGTCTTGATTCCCAACTGGCTTGGGAAGGTGGTGGACACGTGGGGGGGGCAGTGGCAATGGGTGCGAGGGCCTGATAAACGCTGCTTGCAGCTTTAATTATTATTATTATTATTATTATTATTATTCCGGGAAATGAATTGCCTGTTTTTGGGGGCCTTAACATACTCGAAAACTCACATGATTTTGCACACGCATTCATTGTCTGCGAAATCTACGTATTTTATGGGTGCTGTGCATGGGCACACAAAAGTGGCTCAATTGCGCCACGTTGTTTTTTTAAAACGACGTGGCCCCTCGATATGCTTCCACCTACAGACATGAACTTTGTGTGACTGATGTATCATCCTCAGACCTACAAAAAAGTCTCATGGACCCATGCTCTAACTCCCACAGGAAGTCCTATATTTTTAATGGAACATGCAGTTTTTCCAATGTTTTGGTCATTTCCAGGCCTCGTACTTTAACGAATCTCCTTGAGATTTGGTCCGATTGACTCCAAATGTTTTTTGTTCTAATCTAGTCACATGGCCGAAGAAAGTTTGCGAAGCATATAACTTTTTACCAGAGGGTGTGGCTGCAGTGACGCGGCGAAGTTTGATGTCATTTCGAAGACTCACCATGAAAGAGAAATGGGCTGTAACTCAGCCATAAAGTGTTTAATCTGGTCCAAAACAGATCAGTATGATCGTAGTCCGATCCTTAACACATAACAGCTACCAGAATGAGGAACCGTTGTAGCGCCACCTATTGGCAACAGGAAATGTCAAGTTTTGCATTAGGCATCCCTGCTTCGAGTGTGATGAGCCGACAGACCTCAAACCAGTTCAATTCAGTAGTAAAGTCATTGAAGATGAGTGACAGTGAAAACTGTAATTTTTTATCAAAGGGCGCGTGGCTGTGAGAGTATGGCGAAGTTTGATGTCTCGCCACAAATGGAAAAGTTGTTATAACTTGCACATGCATTGTCCAATCTGTACCAAAATCTATATGTATGAAGATTCTTCCACCCTGAACAAGTGTATAAATCAATCTTAGATGAACTCCATAGTGCCACCATCTGGTCATAGGATTTATTTGTCCATTATCTACCTCCCTCTTCATTGTATCAGCCTGAGAAGTGGTCAGACTGAAGTCAGAAGGGTGCTCATTCATGATGTACAATTTCGTGTATGCACGTCCAACGGTGCCAGTGCTGTTCATCGTCAAACAGGAAGTACATGGTTTTGTCGCATGCAAATGAAATAAATTCATAATTCATCACATGTTGGTCATAAGAAGCTAAGACTGAAGGATCATGTTTCTTTCACTTAAGCAAACATTTCATACACTGCAACATATGGTCAATTCAGAAGTCCACCACTCTATATTTGTCAAAATGTCAAAAGTAACCGATGGGCATAATTCTGGCAGTGTAACTTATTTTTTTTATGGCACCTAATTTTGCAATTAGAGTCACCATACTGAGCAGTAATTTAGCTGGATATGCCAGCATGGTGGATGATTTATTTGGGAATTTTAGAGGCATGTACTGAATTTTGCGAATATTTTAATGTATACTTCTGCTAGAGCGACTGTATAAAAAGTAATTTTTTTAATTGAAAATATTAATGAAATTCCAAAAATATTATGAGGACAATTAGCTTAAGATACAAGAATTGTTCTGTATTTTTTCTAGATTTTTAAGACAATCTTCTGATTTTACATTATTATTTTGGTAAATAAACTCTGCTCTCTCTGACTTCAGCAACAGAGAGGTGTGAAATGAAAGTGTGAAAGAAAGTGGGGGGAGGGGGACAATGCGCTGACTTAATGACCTCTTGGCAGCATGTTTGGGAAGAAAAGCTTGAAAGGATCATTCCAAGAAGAATCTGCTAATATTAGCAGTGGTGTTAATGCAGAAATGTATATAATATAGAGTTTAATCAAGTTGGCAGATTGAGCTACTTTTGAGGACTGCTTAAAAAATGTGTTGTTGAAAGAATTATGATAATAATGAGTTAACATAGGTGTAGACAGTTGCCAAAAAGAAGTATGTCATGATGTAGAAAAAGAAAGCATGTTTGACAGCAGTTAGGAAACAAAATTGAATTTAGTTGTTTGAAAATAAATATGTAAATGGTTGAATTTTGAGTACTTTTAAACTAATATGCAAGGTTTTGCTGTTCACAAAGGCTGAGATATGCAATGACAATCATCACATTATGGGACACAGTGCAAATCATTGGCTGTAACTTGACCTTACATTGTTTAATCTGGTCTAAAATGGATAGGTATGTTTGTAGTCCCATCCTGAAAACTGAGAAGCTTTAATATTCAAGAACGGTGGTAACGCCACCTTTTGGCAACAGGAAATGTCATGTTTTAGGAAGGGATTAATGAAATGAAATGAAAAATACTTTATTAATCCCAGAAGGGAAATTCAACATTGTGATAATGGCTTTTTTCAACAATGAATAAATGACAGCAATAATAATACTGAATTAATAATAGTAGGATGTCTTGTTGTGGAGGCTAATGGCTGCTGGCAGGAATGAACTGTATCTTTCCATCTTGCAATGGACCTGAAGAAGCCTATCACTGAACACTCTGTTGTGTGATCACTGTGTCATGGAGAGGGTGTGAAGACTCCGCCATCATCTTCATCAGCTTGTGCAGCATTATTTTTTGTACAATCATATCCAGAGTTACACCAGCACAGATCCAGCTTTCTTGATCAGTTTGTTGATTCTCTTCAAGTCTCTGGTTCTGGTGCTGCTGCCCCAGCAGATGGCAGCAAAGCTGATTGCACTTTCAACAACAAACCTATAGAAGATGTGCAACATCTTGGTGCAGACATGAAAAGATCTCAGCTTTCTTAAAAAGTAGAGTCTGCTCTGACCTTTCTTGTAGACGTATTCTGTGTTGCAATTCCACTCCAGTCTGTTGTCAAGCTAAACTCCAAGGTTATTGTATTCCTCCACCTCCACCTCCTTTCCCAGGATGGAAACACTGCTGTGTTTATTCTTGCTCCTCCTGAAGTCGACAATCATCTCCTTAGTTTTGCTGTTATTTAATACGAGATGATTGCTACCGCACCATTTCACAAACTGACAGACCAGTTCTCTGTATTTGGCTTCTTGTAAGTTGCTGATACATCCAACAACTGCAGAGTCATTAGAGTATTTCTTCAGATGACAGGACTCAGAGTTGTACTGGAAGTCAGAGGTGTAGAGCATGAAGAGAAATGGTGAGAGAACAGTTCCTTGTGGTGCTACAATGCTGCTGTCCTCCATCTCAGACACACAACCTTTCAGTCTCTCAAACTGTGGTCTGTTTGTGAGGTAGTCATAAATCCAGGAGGTTGTGGAGGAATCCACCTGGAACTGATGGAGCTTCTCACATAACAACGCAGGCTAAACTGTATTAAAAGCACTTGAGAAATCAAAGAACATGACCCCCAAAGTGCTGCCTGATTGGTCCAGATGAGAGTGGGCTCTGTGAAGCAGGTAGATGATTGCATCTTCAACCCCGAAGCCCATTACGGTATGCAAACTGTAATGGGTCCTGTAATGTGCTGACCTGCTTTTTGAGGTTACGGATCCCTACTCCAACTGAGGTGAGCTGACGTATCTCAAACCTGTTCAATTAGTAGTAAAGACATTGATGATGACTGACAGTGAAAACGGTAACTTTTTATCAGTGTGTCATCGTGAGAATGATACAGTGTGATCTCTTACCATGAATAGAAAAGTTGTTCTAATTTTCACATGCTTACACAACTTAATTTTCTTTTTTTAAGAAAAAAAACAGTTGTCAGACATTCATTTTACTTTTAAAGAATGATCTTTGTCGCCATCTAGTGGCAGCAGAAGGTAATTCTCAATTTCTTACATATTAAACATTTATTTTGTTATTTGTTTGTTAAAATACAATGCAAATACTTACTCTAGTGAGAAATCCCTGTAAAATATAAATCACAGGGCCACAGGTTTAATTCAATTCAATTTTATGTGTATATTGTCTCTTTCAATGAAAGTTGTCTCTTGGCACTTTTCAGAGATTGAGATCATGCCCCCGAGCAAATATCGTAACCTAAAATTATCTTATTTAATTATCTCAATCAATGATCCAGTCAGTGGATCATGTTGTTGTCTCCCTGCCATGTAGACCTATAGCAGCATAGCTATGATGAGGCTGTGTTTCAGACCGGCCTGCTCTAGTCTGGTCTTCATACATTCCTGTAACTGTAGCTATGACTATTGGCCCAAGCACACTATTGTTGAGACTAACTATAGGCTCAACTAAACAGATCTCTTTCCATAAATGAAAAAGTTGTTCTGAATTACACATGCATTATCCAATCTGCTTGAACATTTATATATTTGATGATTCTTTCACTCTGAACAAGTGTATCTGACAATCTTGGACAGTGCTACTGTCTTATCAAAGGACCATGATCTTGGTCACATTTAGTGTGTTTTGTATTCCTAGGTGTGCTTTATCAGATCAGCCTTGGATTCCTACAGCTCATACTGATAAAAGTCCTCATTCACCATCCAAATTTTGTGCATGGATGAGTCTGAGGTAACAGCAGTAATGTGTTCAGTTTTCCTGGTTCTTGTTAGAACTCTGGCAACAGGGTTCATCATGATCTGAAGTAGTGCTGGGCGGTATACCAAAAATTTATATCACGGTACTTTTCAAAATTATATCGGTTTCACGGTATATCACTGTATATTTTTTTGAAGGCACCACATTTTCTAACCAGATAGAGAGGAATTGCTGCAGTAAATTGGCTAAGAATGACCTATTTTACTGTCACGAGGAGTGAATATTGTAGAAAAACATTCATATCTACACTAGCATCGTCTCACAAAAAGATAGTATTTACAAAGAGGTGGCACTCGTGATTCTAATTAAGTGAAGGAATCAGAATGGATGATAGTTGCAGTTAAAATACAGAACCCTTTTATTTTTTTAATTTTGCAAACAACTTGAAAAAACATATTTTGTAAAAAACAACATTAACTACACAATGTAAACAGAATTCTAAAGTTGTAGCCACGAGATGCAACACCAGCCTGGTGTTGCCTCCCGCGGCTACAACTTTAGCTCGGCAACATTTGCAGATTATTGTAGTTTGTTGGACGTCGTCTTTTTTAAATCCAAAGAACTTCCACACGACGGACACGGCTTCTTTAGGAAGAAGTTCCTCAGTCTCATGTTGCCGTTCTGGAGCTTCTACTTTTTGACATTCACTGTTTGCAGCCATCACCGTTTAACCATAAGCTAGTAGCGTGTTGTGCCTCCAGTGCAACTGCAAAACAGTCCCCTCTCAAACAATGTTCTGCGGCACTTACGTTCCGCTGTGTGCGTTCCCAAAGTTATGTACGCTACAGTACAAACTCACCGGTATTACAGTATATAAAAAATTCATATCATGAGAAAAATAAACACCAGTATTCGATATGAACTGGTATACCACCCAGCACTAATCTGAAGCTGTCTAATCAGACAAAAGATCATTATGGTAGTCAAGTCTGCTGGAGATGAAGGCTGGATAAGTTTCTGTAAATCTGCTCTGGACATCAGATCTCTGACTTGTTATATTTGCTTAAGATTATAGACAGCTGTGACAGTTACAGCTTTGTTTTGCAAACTTAGAACTCTTTTTGTTTTCATACCTCTGGGTTCAAGCTGGGCAGCAACCTTTCCATTTTTATAACCAAATTGGATTTTCACTGTATTGTCTTGATTCCCCACTGGCTTTGGAAAGTGGTGGACACCTGGGGGGACGGTGGCAATGGGTGCGAGGGCCCGATAAACGCTGCTTGCAGCTTTAATTTTTTTAAGGTTTCGTCCATAAAATATCAGGATTAATGGAAATCTCCGTTGCTTGTCATTTAGTAGTAGTGTGCTGCTCGTGCTCGCTCAGCTGCTGCGCCCGCTGCAAAACTCAAAAGGAGAAACTTTGTGGGGGAGGGGGGAGGGGGGTGTGTTCGGTTACAAGCACGCTGTCCAGTGACCACAATGAAAAGTGATTGGAGACTGTGCTCCCGGACAGTCCCGGCGTGCACTTCATAGCAAAAGCGACAGGAGGAAGCGATATGATCATTATAATAATATATTCCGTATCGTCTTTGTTCGTGAACGAAAATGACAATAGATTTTAGCTTAGTCTTTATTTTGTGAACTACATTTTCGTTCAGTCTTTATTAGCCAACGAAATTGCATTATGATTTAGTCCCAGTTATTGTTTATACACATGGTGTTTATATAGTCTCGTCTCGTCTTTGTCTCGTGAAAAATGGGTGTTGACGAATATACTTCGTTTTCGTTTTCGTTTTCGTTTTCGTGAACGAGAACAACTATGCAACCATGGAATTCTGGACTGAGGTGATGGAGTCAGAGGAACCATGGCAACCATGGAATTCTGGACTGTGGTGATGCAGTCAGAAGAACCATGGCAACCATGGAATTCTGGACTCTAATGGAATATTCAGAGGAACCATGGCGAACAATGGAATTCTGGACTGTGGTGATGGAGTCAGAGGAACCATGGTGACCATGGAATTCTGGTCTAAGGTGATGGAGTCAGAGGAACCATGGCAACCATGGAATTCTGGACTGAGGTGATTCAATCAGAGGAACCATAGCAACCATGGAATTCTGGACTTTTGTGATAGAGTCAAAGGAACCATGGCAACCATGGAATTCGGGTCTGAGGTGATGGAGTCAGAGGAACAATGATAACCATGGAATTCTGGTCTGAGGTGATGGAATCAGAGGAACCATGGCAACCATGGAATTCTGGACTGAGGTGATTCAATCAGAGGAACTATGGAAACCATCGAATTCTGGACTGAGGTGATGCAGTCAGAGGAACCATGGGAACCATGCAATTCTGGACTTAGGTGATGCAGTCAGAGGAACCATGGCAACCATGTTATTCTGAATCAGAATCAAATTTATTATCATCACTGAGCCAGCATCCCACCACAGTGAAATTTGTCTTCCCAGTACACCGTCCAAGAGAAACATACAGAAACAACTAAAACATATGGACAGGAGTCAACGGTGCTCAGGTCAGCTGCCATGGGCGCTTCTACCGCTGTCAGAGGGCAGTATACTCAAGCACACCACAAGCACCACAAGTGCCTATAGATGCCCAAGTACACCACCCTCCGGCCAGGACACTTTTAGCAGAAGAAAAATGATCACATACGGGATGGGGGGGAGAGGATAAAAAAGAGGTGTCTCACACAACATGTCCTTGATCAGAGGCACATATTGTGGGATTCACAAAAAAAACCTCAGCACAAGCATGCATAGACAAACTTAAAACTAAGACATAATAGTTGGGTGGAAGGTAGGGCACGGGGGGTGTCCAGCCCAACAGTCCATGCGCTTCACTGCCAAGGCGCGCAGTGCATCAGTCCGTCAAGTGTGGGGGGAAAAAACAGCCATGAGCCAGCGGAGGCAGTTGGGCAAGGGGCGGGAAGTATGTGTGTGTGCATGCGTATGTGTGTGCGTGAGCCAGTGGCCCCCGTTCCAGCTCAGTCTGGAGCCACAGGTGTTGTTTGGAAAGGGGAGGGGTCGGGGAAGGAGCGTCAAAAAGTCATAATATTCAGGAGAGATTAGGTCGAAGGCTGGCCTTGGAGGCGAGCTTCGTTTCAGGGGAGCCAGATTCAGATAAGAGAAGAATGTTTGAGTCAGACTGACATAATTCTGTCTGCCTTCAAAGTTCTTGCTGGTTCATCTCAGTGGGAATAACTCCAAATGTCTGAATTACAGGTCAATTCTCCCTGAGCCACGCTTGCAACTTCTCCACGTTTGAATCCATTTCGCCAGAGCGTTCCAAAATCGTCACGAGAACATCCAGTTTCTGATTCAGCTCACCCATAGTAGCAGTCTGAGTGTTCACAGCGCGGCTCACTCCAACACACACGGCAGGCAGGTTGACGGTGTCCAGGATGGCAGCTGCCGTGTAAATTTCCCGATACAGCAGGTATCCGCCAACTCCAAACAGCAGAAATCCTGTGATCATAAATCCCAATAGGTACACGTTGGCGTCCACAATGAACAGAGGAGGCAGACATCCCAGATTCCATCCATAAGATTCCTTGATGTATCCAGCCAGTGTTCCATCTGGACCGAAAGGGCTCTTCTGTGCCCTGTTTCTCAGCGATAAAATTGGATTAATTTTGCATTGAGAAACCAGCTGACCAGTTCCATGATTAGAGATTTGAATATTATGCCGAGTGAGGCCCCAGAAAAGCTCAGACAAGACAAAAGAGAAACAGCAGGAACAGATAGATAGGAACTGACAGAGATGTAACCACCTCCACCGAGAGCAGGAAGAAAGAGCAATGTATTCTGGACTGTAGTGATGCATTCAGAGGAACCATGGAAACCATGGAATTCTGGACTTTGGTGATGGTGTCAGAGGAACCATGGCAACCATGGAATTCTGGACTTTGGTGATGGAGCGAGAGGAACCATGGCAACCAAGGAATTCTAGACTGTAGTGGAACATTCAGAGGAACCATGGTGACCATGGAATTCTGGACTGAGGTGATTCAGTCAGAGGGACCATGGCAACCATGGAGTTCTGGACTGTAGTGATGCATTCATAGGAACCATGGTAACCATGAAATTCGGGACTTTGGTGATGCAGTCAGAGGAACCATGGCAACCATGGAATTCGGGACTGAGGTGATGAAGTCAGAGGAACCATGGCAACCATGGAGTTCTGGAATGTAGTGATGCACTCAGAGGAACCAAAGCAACCATGGAATTTAGGAGTGTAGTGATGCAGTCAGAGGGACCATGGCAAATAATGGAATTCTGGACTAAGGTCATAGAGTGAGAAAAACTGTGGCAACAATGGAATTCTGGACTAACATAATACATTAAGAGGAACCATGGCAACCATGGAATTCTGGACTTTAGTTATGCATTCAGAGGAACCATGGCAACCATTGAATTCTGGAATTGGATGTAGGAATGGCATGGCAATTCTGGAATTTGGAACCCATGGCAACCATGGAATTCTGGACTGNAGTCCAGTACGATCCAGTTCTGGACTATGGTCATAAACTGTCAATTCACTCAAACTGTTCCAAGTGACAAACTAATGAATATGAAACTAATCATGATATATTTCACTAAAAGCCTCACACCTTGCAATAACTAGGAAGGTATTGAGAACAAACAACTTCATGGCTTCAAATTGAAGTGTTTTAAATATCTGTGATTTCAAAATTATCCATCGTAAATAAGAATAAACATAACTGAATACATAAATGATTTGGAAATCCCATTGTGTTTAAAGTCTACAAACTTTATTCATGTTACAACAAGCCTGAAGGAACTTTTGTCTTTGGATCGTCTGTCTGTACGTGATCGAAAACCCACGATATTAAATTAAATTTACAGGCCTAAAATACCTCCAGTAGAATCAGGCTCACGGAGGACAGCCATCTGCCTCCACTGGTTGAGGGTCTGTGACGACAAGAGGGGGACACATTAACAATGACATTTACTTACAAGAAGAATATGTAGACGTCATCAGTGAAACAATCCATAACTATAAACTTTATGAAAGAAGAAGGTTTCAGACTAATGTTAGAGGCAGAGATGGTGTCTGTATCTTCAACACTAACAGAGAGCTGGATCTACAGGACAGAAGCCTGATAACAGAAGAATCTGGCTCCAGTTGTACTTTAGGAAACACAAGTTTATTTCCAGTCAAAGAGCAGAGTGACGTCTTCAATTGCAGCCCAATCCAGTTCAGTATAAAAGTCATCACAATTATCCAATTTGTCTGACTGACCAACCGGTGATTCCCATTAAATCATCCCTTTGACTCAGTTCAAATTAATGATTATTCACTTTGGAATAAATGTGAAGATCTCAAGAGGAAACATCTTCTGCAAAGTATAAGTTGATGCAACTAGTCTGAAGCAACTTTTGTCTTTGGTTCATCTGAAACAGTCTGTTTTCCTTCATCACAGTTCCTCATTTTGTGGGATATGACGAGATAAGAAGTTGTATTTATGAGCTGTGTTTCTCTTGGAAGGATGAAGCTGCAGGTGGACAGTGACGAGGAAGAAGACAAGAACACTCAGTCCCAGGTTTGCTCTTCTTTCCTGATATTGATGAAATATTTACCAGCCTTGGTAGAACTGTGACTGACACGTCTGTTTTTATTGACTGAAAGTAGAGAGCTGTATCATCTCATCACCTCCATCATGAAGATCCTGGTTGTGTTTCTGCTTCTTTGTGCTGTGATGGCTGAGACTGTAGCTGTTCGTGAGTATAATTTAGACTGATGAAAAAAGAATGAAAGAGTGGATTGTTGTCCACTTGTAGTTGTTTCGTGTAGTTCATGGACCAGTGGCTGAAGATGTTAAATGTTGCTACACTAGAAACACAATCATGTGTTCTGTGTTACATTTTATCACATGTCATGCTGTGTGCTTTGTGAAATCATTCTACAGTTTAACTTGCTTCATATTCAATCACGTCCTTTGACTTCATAACTCTTTGTCCCCAGAAAAGTGTTGTGATTTGAATTGGAGTCGGCTTTGTCCCTGTGGGTGGACTTCATACGCTGGACGCTGTTTCCGCTACGTTTCAAGCCCCATGACTTGGGCTGATGAAGCGGAGGTAACCTCCAAGTTTATTTCTCTTCTTCTTGTTCCCAACATATGTTCTCTTCAGTTCTTCCACAGCCTCCAGACGTCCACTCCTGTCTGTCTGTTTTCACTGTAGTTATTCTGCAGGTCCATGAAGGCCAACCTGGCATCAGTTCATAACGTCAACGAGTACCACAAGATTCAGCACATCATTACGTCTGTCACTCATGGCCATCATGAAACATGGATTGGAGGATCTGATGCACAACAGGTATTTTGTACATCAGCATAAAATATTAGGTAGTTTGAAGTTTATAACCAATTAAATTCTGTGTTTTGGGAGAATCTTTGTATTCATGATTGTATTAAACTCTTTGATTGACCTTTGTTTCTAGTCTTGTCACTGGCACCAGAATTTTTTTCTTCCTTTTCCTTGTTAACTTCATTTCTTTAGTTAAAATAAATCCATTTTTTTTGTATTTTATATCTGCAGCACATTCCCTAAAACGCTGGTAGATTTCTTCCAAAGTAAAAGTAAAACTTTGTACAACATCAGCAAGTTCACTCAGATTACTGGATTTGGATACTTTAATTATAATTCAAGAAACACAACATTCACAGGGAAACTCATTTTAATGCTTCAAAGCTTTATTTTGCAAAGGAAAGGAAAAGAACAGCTTTAAGCATTATTTTGGTACCCTCTCCTTAAAAGAGCAAACCCTGAGCAACAACTGTTTATGTGACTTGTTGCTTTGTTCCTTTAGTTGCATTACAGAGATGGGAAT
Organism: Hirundichthys speculiger; assembly: GCA_018398805.1. NCBI lineage: Eukaryota > Metazoa > Chordata > Actinopteri > Beloniformes > Exocoetidae > Hirundichthys > Hirundichthys speculiger. The sequence continues at coordinate 189,244 of JAGFBZ010000020.1, forward strand.
TACCTCTGTATAAAGGGACAATATTTATTGACTGGTAAGACAAAGGCAATAGAGCAGTGAAATACAAACAGGGACACTTCCACCAGAGTCTGACTCTTTGATGGTTCGATTATGCTTCTGCCAGGCTAGTATATTCTCTTGCTGCAGATGAAGGGTCGGAGGTGGTGACAGCCCACGTCATCCCAGCACTTTCCCTCTGGAAGAACCAGAAAGAGGAATGAATGAAACATCAAACATACCAAATGCCAAAAGTCACTGCAGTACGAGAGTGGAAACCATATGCACATTATTTCTTTTACCTCCAAAATTTATCTGCAAACAGTGCTGTCTGTGCCTTTGATTGTTTGGCTCTCCAGGACACCAGTTCGTGTAGTGGAAAGGGCTCCCGTCACTCCAAAACCAATTATTCTCCTGAAAGACAGAATTTATTCTGTTTTAAACTTCAAACTCACCAACGAATATATGTTGTAACCATATTCAAAATACCTCTTGTGCATCAGAGCCTCCGAGCCATGTTATTTGAAGCCTGTGAGAGGCCGCCAGTATCAGGTGCTGAATGCCGTGGTATTCATTAATGTCATGAGCTGATGCCAGATTCGCGTCGAGGGAATTGCAGGTTTTCTGCAGGGAAGGTAAACAGACAGGAAGTGGCAAAACTCTGGCAGAAAAGAGTCAGTTAGGAGCAAAAGAATACAAATACAATAAACTTAGAGGCTACCTCTGCTCTTGCCCAAGTCGTGGATGTTGGAAAGTAGCGGAAACAGCGCCTGTTGAGTCTGGTCCAATTGGGAGGACAGCGCCTGTAGCTGCTGGACTTTGCTGAGATTAGACAGACATAGAACCCAGGACAAGGCTTGACATATAGCATGTTGAATAAATGTATTTTCATGCCATGATTGATTACCGAAACTGTAAAATGACATCACAGATCACAGATCATGGCATGATGAGAAAATCCATTATCGCATTTCATCTGTTGTCACATTTTTGAGGCCATTTTCAGTAAATTAGTCCATAACTAGAAGCACCAGTTCCACTGGAAAATGTAGTTGTGTTTGTCATTTTTCAATTGTCACCATCATTGCTGCTAATTTCTCAAGCAAATCAACATGCAACAACACATTCATGTCATTTTCTGTTCTGAACTGTTTAAGCTGCTTGTAACTGATCTGGTAATAGGCAATCAAAAGAAATGCACTCTGAATGAAAGGCCTTGGCTCCTGCTCTTTCCAGCAGTGGGCCTTGGAGATCCACAGTTAGTGACGAAGCGCTTGGTCCATGATCATTTCTTAACTACTGTGTACGTGGAGCCCTCTAAAATATACTCACACGGTGTTCCAGCCTCAGCCATCTCAAGACAAAGAAGCAGACAAACAGCCAGGATCTTCATGACGGAGGCCATGAGATGATGCAGGTTTCTACTTGGGAAAAAAAAGAACCAAACAGCAGAAATGTTAGTTATTCTTACGCCCAGGGTGGTGGTTTCTTAAAAAAAAAAAAGACAGAAATCAAACCTGCTGAGTGTTCTCGTCGACCTGCAGTGTCAGCCTACCAAGAGAACATGCAGCTTATAAATACAGTTTCTTATCTTGTCATCTCCGACAAAATGAGGAACCGTGAGGAACACAAGAATAAGGAAACGCTGTCTTATACCACATATGGACAAAAGCGTACAGATACCTTGACATTTGGATCACAAACTGTAACGGCAGCAGCAACCGGGTAGATGCTTAATGATTTTTTTGCCTTTATTTGCATCAGACTGTAGGTTCAGTTGTGTCCGTCCACACAAGCAACTAAACGTGAGGAAAGTTACAAAACAGACCTACATTTACTCCAAGGTAAGTTTACTTTGTTTATTAGAAGATTGATTTAACCACCGTTTAGTAAAATTAATAATATAATTTAGCAGCAGGGAGGGTGATGAGTGAAAACGTCTCTCCGTTAGCATTAGCTCTGGTCCATAGGTCTATCCCACACCAGAGCTATGTTAACATGAGACAGTCGCAGCATTGTATTAATATAATTAATAAAGTCACGTTAACATCACAAGCCTCACCTTATAACTAACAAAATAAATATCCAGAGCCATATACAGTATATTTGTAGACAACGAGGCAGGCTAATAGCTGGCTAGCGTGCTCTGGTCCATAGTGGATAAGCCATTGACCGTATGGACCAGAGCTAATGCTAACAGAGAACTCATCACCCTCCCTGCTGCTAAATCATATTATTACTTTTACTAAACGGTGGTTAAATCAATCATTAACTAAACAAAGTAAACTTACCTTGGAGTAAATGTAGGTGTGTTTTGTAACTTTCTTCACATTCAGTTGCTTGTGTGTACGGACACAATTTAACCTACAGCCTGCACTTTTACAGCGTTTGTTTTGGTTAGGTTTCGGTTTCCAGTTTGTCCAAACGTTCTGGACACCTTGAGTCACTGTTGCAGGTCCCCAGCAGCAATATTTCACCACGGCATTATTATAGTATAATATTAACACTGATGATAGGCATCGGAAAAATAGCGAATTAACACAGTCCTTAACGCAGGAGCAGAAAGTTTGTCCGACATAGCAACAGTAACTAGGAAGGGGGCGGTGCCTACCGAAAAGTCAATTCTGTTATAAAATATTAGCTACTGCAAAATCTGATATAAAATTACAATTTTTTTTTCTTAAAATGACTAATCTGTGATGTAAAAAATATATAATTTTACAAAATCACGACTTTATGACAGAAACTATTAATTTATGTTGTGAAATTACGTTTGCAATATTGTGACTTTAAAATGTAAATTGCTACTTCTTGCCACAGTTATTTGAGTTAATCAGGTCAGTATGAGCCAGACTCATAGGCCAGATAAAGTAAAGGGGTGGACTGGATTTGGCCCTGGGGCCTTGAAAGATAAAACACATCAGAATCTACAGGCTTCGAGGTGCTGTGTTACACCAGACTTGAGAAGCTGTAAATGTCTACCGGAATTAACCTTTCCACTGAACTGCATTGCAATCAGCAGAGGAAGCAGAAGAGCACAGATGTTTGAGTATGTATTCAGATAAGCCTATGATGAAATGAGGGTCACATGTGGAGCCACAAAATTACACAATGTTTTGTTATTACACAAAATAACATGAAAAATGTCATGACCTATAAAGACACCAAGAAATCATTTAGGTTTTCAGCACCTAATGCTTGGAATAATATGCAATCTGAACTTCAACTTAAAGCCCTTGTTCCACTGAATGAGTTTAAAGCTCTGGTGAGATCATTGCAGTCTACCTTATCTGTGTGCACGTGTTCTATGTGACCAAGTTTTGATTTTGTAGATTTTATGTGTTGTTTGTTGTTTTAATGTATCTTTGCTGCTGCCCTCTTGGCCAGGTCTCCCTTGAAAAAGAGATCTTTGATCTCAGTGGGACTAACCTGGTTAAATAAAAGCTAATAATAATAACACTTGATATAAAAATATCTGCACAAAATATCCGAGTAAGATGTCAGGCAGAGATATAAACTGCATTTCTCAACTACCACATCTTGAAAAAGCTACAGGTGCTGTTTCTGACAATGACCAGTGTATTTACCAGTAACAAACCACTGGTTCACAGGAACTGGGACAAAGCAGGTTCCAGTTTTTTAAAAGAAGAAAAAAAAAAAACAGTCATAAATGAAGAAATAAACCCCCACGCTGAGGCAAATTAAACTACATGGATTTATTTGCCATCTCTTTCATACATCTTCTTACCTTTCTTTTTTTTTATCATAATGTGCATTTTGCTTTGCCATCACACATCTTTAGTCAACACTTTTAGACACCAGAAACACCAGTTAATGTTTCACATTATGGAAGACCCTTAAAATAACAACAAAACACATTTCCAACCATTAGAGCTCATAAAAAAAACTACTTTAGACACTTTAAACACGATTAGACTTTAGTATAGTTCTCTTTTTTCTGTTTGAAAAATATAATATAAACTATCTTTATAACAGCAGTTAATATGTTTTAAAAACTTAAATTCTTGAAAGTAAAATATTGTTGAGCACACTGCAAAGATTTGTTATAATGTGCCACGTTGACCCACCTAAAAAAAGCTTTTCATAAAACAAAGAGAAAAAAGAAGGGGGGGGGGGAGAACTTGGTGATGATTGTGTAAAACGTGTGGAAGATAAAGCCGAGAGTGTTGAGTTTTTTTTTGTCTTTTTAAGTTGTTTTAATTAACTATCATGACTTTAAAATGCTCCAGATGCTGTTGATAACAACAACCAGTGTATCTACCCATAACGGACGGCCGATTCTTGAGAAGTGGGACCAAACCAGTTGCATCATGGGAAAAACATAAAATAAACAAAACTAGAAAAGCACTCGGAGAGCACAAACCTCTGCCAAGTGCAAGAGTTCTCCCATATAGTGATTTACAGATTGCGATAAAATCCACGTTCTGGATCAGATCCGGATCAGCCTTTGAAAATTGATAGCGGTTCCCACTGTCAACCCCTGAGTGAAATTTCATGAGTTTTGGGCAATAATTAACGGAGATATTGAGAAACAATTTTCGGCCCCATTGACCGTAATGTTATTGAAAATTTGAAAGTGATCCAGAATCCAGGATTTCTTCTGGATCACACCCAAAATGAAATCAGTTCTTCCTTTTTACATTTCTGACAACTCCTGAAAATTTCATCAAAATCCATCCATGACTTTTTATGTTATCTTGAACACGGACAGACAGATAATGTCATGGTTTGCAGTGGACAGAAGGAGGACCAACAGCAGGAGTTCAAAAGGCAAAAAGGTTTATTAAACAAAACACAAAAGAATGTTTTTTGACATTAATATAGGTTCAACTGAGAGACTAGGTTCAGTGTGGGAGGCCTCTAAGGCGTATGTAAGAGGCAAAATAATAGCTCACTCGAGTAAGAAGAAAAAAGAAGGTAAAAAACAAATGTTGGGATTAGAATCCCAGTTGAAGGATGCAGAAAAGGATTTGGCGGATAATCACACGGAGGACCGTCTGAGAAAAGTATGTGAACTAAAATTCCAGTTAAATGAGTTATACAGTAAAAAGATGGAATATGCTATGTTTAGAATGAAAAGCAACTTCTATGAAAGTGGGGAAAAGGCCAGTAAATTATTGGCTAGACAACTAAAAAAACAAGATGCTAACTTTATAATACCGGCAATTAAAAACACAAATGGGGAACTGGTAACAGGTGCAAAGAATCAGGTGTTCAAAGATTTTTATGTGGAGCTTTATAAATCAGAAGTAGATCCATCAGAAGAACAATTTGAAGCCTTTTCACTAATATAAATATCCCGAAACTGTCAGAGGGACAAGCTGCACAGATGGAGGGAGTTATTACTGAAGGAGAAGTTAGGGATGCAATATCATCACTAAAAATAGGAAAATCACCGGGGTTAGATGGGTTGCCAGCTGAGTATTATAGGAGATATATTGATATATTGGCACCTATACTGACAAAAGTATATAAAGAGTCATTTGATATGGGACAATTACCAGATACGTTTAATGAGGCGTTAATTACTTTGATCTTAAAGAAAGACAGGGAACCTACAGACCCAGGGAGCTATAGACCAATCAGTTTAATAGATGTCGATGGCAAAATTCTTACTAAAGTGCTTGCCACAAGAATAGAAAGATTTATGCCACATATAGTGCATGCAGACCAAGTGGGGTTTGTTAAAGGGCGCTCGTCATCAGATAATGTTAGACGATTACTGCATCTTATCTGGTCAAGCCGTGATGCAGACACACCCATTGCAGCGTTTTCATTGGACGCAGAAAAAGCGTATGACAGGGTGGAACTGGCTTACCTTTTTTATACTTTGAGAATGTTTGGATTTGGAGAGGGTTTCATTAAATGGATAAAGACTATTTACCTGTCCCCTAAGGCATCGGTTTTACTTAATGGTCTGAAATCTCCCTTTTTTGGTCTCACGAGGGGTCAGAAACAGGGGGATCCGTTAAGTCCACTGCTCTTTACCATATTTCTAGAGCCATTGGCTATAGCTCTAAGAACAGATGCAGGTATTAAAGGGGTGAGGGGTGGTGGGACAGAACATAAGCTGTTTTTGTATGCGGATGACATTTTGCTACTTATCTCAGACCAGCTAGCTCTATTCCCATGATCCTTAATAAGATCAAAGCATTTTCTCAAATATCTGGATATAAAATTAACTGGCAGAAATCTGAGGTGATGCCTGTATCTAGGTTTTTCCCTCAATCGGAGATCTCTAATTTTTTAGTTTAGATGGATCCTGGTAGGAATGAAATACCTAGGATTAAAGCTGACTGCTGATTTATCTGATATAATAGAAATGAATCTAATGCCATTACTTCAAAAGATGAAGAATAAGTTGGAAAGATGGAAGATAATTAATCTCACTTTGTGGGGCAAAATTAATACTATTAAGATGGTGATAGCACCACAATTTAATTATATATCAATGATGCTTCCATTAATCATTCCTAGTGGCATATACAAACAATATAATCAAATGGTTAAAGAGTATTTGTGGAATGGAAAAAAGCCTAGGATTAATATTAAAAAGTTATGTACTACCAGGGAAAATGGGGGCCTGGCCCTTCCAAATGTAGAGGCATACAACTTGGCTTTTGAAATGGCTAAACTGGTGAGGCATTGGGCTAACTATGATTCTCAACCGGATTGGATGAAAATAGAAATGGACATGGTGGTCCCCTCAAGACCAATACAGGCTCTTTCTCAGATTAAAGTGGTAGAGGGGGGGGAAAAATCCCATTCTGAAGCATTCTCAGTGGGTGTGGTCTGAGGTGCATAGGTTGATGGAGAAATCACAATACAAACAAGGTTATTCGTCCATATGGGATAATTCACGTATCGTGATAGGTAAACGATCATTTTGTTGGGATCCTTGGCAGAGAAACGGTATATGTGTGATTGATGATCTGTATAAGGATGGCGTTTTTAAGTCATATCAGGAACTAGTGGACCAATTTCTCCTGCAGGGAAGGGGTGAATTTTGGAAATATTTACAACTACGAGCAGTGTGCGGAGTGTGTTTCCACTCAACAGAAATATAGAAGAACTCAACATGGTACAAGACCTTTTTGATTTGCCAAGTGCAATGCATAGTACATCAATATTTTACAAAAACATTATGCAACTACAAAGTGTGAACACTGAGAATCTTATATTAGTATGGCAAAGAGATTTAGAATGTGAAATAAGTAGGGAGAAATGGCATAATATAGTTTCCAAGGTTGGGTGGGCCACTAGGGATATTAGAAGCAAATTTACCCATTACAAAATCATCCATAGATATTACTATACGCCTATGAAGCTCTTTAGAATGGGATTAGTGGAAGATAAAAGGTGTTGGAAATGTAAAGGAGAAGATGGGACATTGTTGCACGCCTTTTGGGAATGCCCGGTGGTATTACCCTTCTGGAGAGAAGTGTTAAGGAAACTGGGAGATTGGCTGGGACAGAGCTTACCGGAATCTCCAATGTTTTGTCTCCTGGGAGATAGTACACTTTTGCCACAAGGAGTCAACAAAGGACAACATGCGTTAATAACAGTAGGCCTCATCACTGCAGCAAAGCTGATACTGAGGAACTGGAAGAGCACGTGTACACCGGGGCTTGCAAATTGGACTCAACTGATGACAGAGACTGCATCTTTCGAATATTTAATTGCCAGGAAGAACAATGTTAAAGGGAAGTTCCATTTAGTATGGGACTATTTCTTTCGATACATCAAGGATTTGTCACAATAAGCTATGTTGAATCACATCACGACTGATGTAAGCGCAAAGGTGCAAGGGTACATAGGGGTGTTGTCCTTGTAGTTTTGGTTTGACTGCCTGTTTTGTTTTTGTTTTTTTTGTTTTTTGTTTTTTTTTTTGTTTGTTGTCTTTTGTATGTAGTGTATTATTTGTTGAAAAACTGAATAAACATTTTAATGACAAAAACACAAAAGTCAAAATCCAAAATGCAAAAATCCAAATACAAAGAAACACAAACTTAACTTAAATCCCAGGGGATGACAAGAGGAGAACATTAGTGATGTTATGAGAGAGCCAAAGCTCCGAAGCGCGTATCAAGAAATGAGGGGGCGTGTCCGCAAAGCGCGTATCGGGGCTTGCTTCATTTAGGGGAGGAGCCAAAAGTGATGTCGTCCGAAGCTTCACTGCCTGGCTGTACCACGTGACTGCTTCAGGAAGTAGTTCATTTCTTGTCTCAAGAAATGGGGTTTTACAGCTTTATAAACGCCACAGGCTCCATTCAAAATGTGGGTTTTTGTAGGCAAGTTGCGGTCAGTTCAGAGTGTGGATAGAGTTTGGATAGCTTGGATACTAGAATTTGGATAGCGTTTATATAGTTTGTGGTAGTTCAGTTAGTTTGTACATGATGGCACAAACATTTTTATGCAGCCCAGCATCCTCTGTGCCATGTGAAAGGGTGTTCTCCAAGGCTGGAGAGATTGTGTCTAGAAAAAAGGAATCGGTTAAAACCAAAAACTGTGGAAAAAAATCGCTATTTCTGAATAAATATACATAAAATCACCCCTTTAATGGTCATCATTGAGTATATTGAGTGTGCCCCTCCGTATTTCGACAAAAACTTTGACAGTTCTCTGCCCCAGGCAGTTCAGGTGCCCTGATAGTGCAGTGGTTAGGGTAAGCAGCCCATGTGCAGAGATCACAGTTTTTGTGAGTTTCACTCCTGGCTCGTCGACCCTTTGACGCGTGTCTTCCCCGTTCTTATGATACTACTTTGGGAAACATTAAACAATATTTTATCATGCACTTGATCATTTATGTAGACCAATTATTTGGTCATACACATTTTGTTATTCACAGTCATTCGCAAGCAGGGCCGGCTCTTGGCATAGGCGATATAGGCGGCCGCCCAGGGCGCCATCTGCTGGACGGGCGCCGCCACGCCGCCAGTCCCCTGTGGCCTTGAGGGAAAATAATAATAAAATAATAATTTTCTATGCCCACTGGCGCCCTCACTTAGTGTTTTCTGTCTGGAAAAAAGTACATATTAGCATTACAAATAAATAAACAGTGACATGTTCCTAAATTATGTGTGAGCACGTGACGTGTCGTTATTGGGTCCGGATCATGATGCGCGGATCAGAGATCAGATCTGGGCAGGACAAGTGGAAGACGATCTCGGACAGGTGTGATTTGTGAGATGAAAAGGCCATCCAAGCCCTCAAGTGCGCAGAACAGAAAGAGAAGAAAAGAGGAGGAGAAGAAGAAGTCGCAATATAAAGGTAACATTAATATCTTCTCTTTTTTTATGCCGTTTTGTGTGAAGACTTTTTATTTGAGCTAGCTATGTTGAAGTAACGTTAAACAACGCCAGAGAAGGACTTTGGGCATGGGCAATGCTGACTTAACATGCTAAAAAAATAATAAAACACACTGATAGCTACTAAGAAGGATTAATAAATGATGAGAGGGATCAAAATAGAGGCCAAATCATGTGCACGCGCTGCCGGTCAGCTGGGGATGGGCCGGCTATGATCAGTGTATCTGGCATCCTTTTTAAAAATACAATAAAACACAGCTTTCTGCTGGCTGTTCTCTGTGTTGTTTAATGTTAAATGCACTGCATCGGCGCCGTTTATGTCTATGATGAGAAGAATGTAAAAGTTAGCTTGTTCTGTCCATTATAGGATAGTCTCTACACAGTTATTATCCCTGCCCGTGTGTCTGCTCTGATATTGCATTACAGTTTCATCAATCATTATATAATTGAAATTAATTTTACCATTACTATTATTAACAACTGTGTGTCCAGTCGCTGCTGCTGCTTAGCTCTCCTCCTCCTACTGTACTTGTCACATTTGATATTGTGCCTAATGATTACTGAAATTCAGTAGCCAGGTGATGAAAATGTAAACTGCAGCAGCAGCTGGTTTTTTTTTTTATTTTTTATTTTTGCTTGTACAGTCATAAATATATCTACTCTATATCTGTCTAGATGCACTCAGAAAATATTTGCAGATGCCCCAAACAGCTGCTGGAGCAGTGCCATCTGATCAAACACAGCTCCCTGAAGCATGTACGTTTATTGTTTGTGGTCTCTGACACACTGCTATGTTGTTGTTGTTGATGTTATTGTTGTTAATGTAAATGGTAATTACAGTAATGAAGTTATTAGTCAAATGAAATAAAGTGTGTTTATTAAGTGAAGTAGAATAACACAACAAACTTAATGCTGTGGTGTTACAGTATGGATGTCCTCTATGTCCTGTGACAGTTGCTGCTGCAGAGAGGAGCTTCTCCAAATTGAAGCTCATAAAAACATACCTGAGATCCACCATGTCTCAGGAGCGTTTAAATGGACTTGCCCTGATGAGTATAAACCGTGAAATGTCCAGACAGGTGTCATTTGATGACACCATAGATGCCTTTGCTGCCAGGAAGTCCAGACGTGTCCAGACGTGTAAACTATTTAAAAGACAAGTTTAGTTGAAAGTAACTGTTGCTACCGTTGAGTTTGTCATTGTTCAAATGCTCAAATTAAACTGTCGTGATTGCTCAGCTGGTTGTTGTCATTGAATTGCAGTGGGCTTCGGGGGGGGGGCACCGGGGTGTAATCTCGCCTAGGGCGCCAAATTGGGTAGAGCCGGCCCTGTTCGCAAGAGCCATGACTGATACATAAATTCAATGCATCACATCTTAAGATTCAGCTGGCTGTGATTATAAACCTGACCAGTAGGTGGTGTCATGTGCATATGAAGCAGCAAGAAATGTACCATTTCTCGAACCATTTGGCCAATGTGTGACACTGCTTCACAGTGCCGTGGGAAGTAGGGGTGCTGGGGAGGCTGCAGCACCCCCTGTTGGTGGAGCTGCTGCACCTCAAAAATATGTATATATAAAAAAAAACAACAAACAAACAAAAAAAAAAACATTGAAAACAAAGGAGAAAAAAATGTGGTAGGAAAAAAATTAAAATGTTTAAAATTTACTCTAAATTCTAGTGGTCTGGTTTAATGTTTCTTACAGTATTGTTCAGTGGCGGGTCGTGTATTTGGTACCTGGGCCAGTGCGGGTTTAACTACTTAATCCACCATGACGTTATAATCATACAAGCCATCAATAAAAAAAACACAATATAACAAAAAGAGGGCGCTGCGTAATTTAGAGATTACACATCACCGTATTACTTTCATACGTTTTTATTCTCTTGAGGGCAGAGGATGTCTGGTCAGCAGTTGCGGTAGATGTGGGAATAGTCAGGGCCAGGGTTGGATGGAGGAATCTATTTCCGATATGTCTGAAACTGCTGGTGGTCGAGGAGGGACAGGAATATTAATTGTTCCTGATCTTTAGATCGGTTCCTTATCTGGCAGATAAGGTTTTCCAGAACACTGTTGTGGAGTTTATTGAACTGTGCGCGTATCCCTCTGTGTGCTGGCCCTCTCCTTGAGATGCGCAATCTCGGGTGCAATCTCTGTGCAATAGTGTCAAAAAACTCTTTCACCGCTGACAGACATCCAATGACTCATTCTGCAGTATTTTAAAAATATCAGCTGCGCCGCGTTACTGACATCCGTCGTCTCGTCTACCACGACAAACGGTGTTATATACTTTATAGTTGCTACGGTGCACACACACACACTCTAAACAAATATATATATATATATATATATATATATATATATATATATATATATATATATATATATATATATATATATATATATATATATATATACATATACGCACAGCTGTCTCAGACTCCCAGCACCCCCTGCTGAGAACATGTTCCCGCGGCTATGCTGGTTCACGAGGCTTCATCTCACAATCACTAGAGAACATGCAGGACTGCAAGACAGGACTCTTGCAGTCAAGAGTGAAGACAAGACAAGACAAACCTTTCAAAGTAAAACAGGAACCACTAAAGACAGGGAGAGACGCCAACTTGACAGACACAGACAGGGTTGTTTCTTTGCATCAAATGTTTTATTTTGCAAAAGAGAGAAAAAAAAGAAGAGTTTTAAGGATTCCTTTCTTAACCCTTTCACCCTCTCATTAAAGGCACAAAGCCTGAGAGACAATCCATCCATTATGTGACTTCGTTCCTTCAGTTGTGTTACACAGAAAGAAATTATAGCTGTAAGATTTTAAGAGCCATTATATTCTGATGAGACAAAGGAGTGAAGGCAGGGAAACCCAAACAGCAACACACATCCACCAGAGTTTGTGTTTCTGCCTCGTAGCCAGTCCCAGAGTCATCACACATCCAGATCCTTGGCACAGACAAAAGGAAGGTGGCTGTCCCACCACAGATCATCCTATCACCTTCAAGCTGTGAAGTGCCACAAAGATAAATTAGTTAAACACCACACCAGTCAAATCCTAAAACTGTCAGTGTTATAGAGACTAGCAATCATTTATATATTGAAAAATTAAATGTACCTCCATGATTAATTTGTAGACATCTCTGGTTGCCCTCTTGATTAATCAGCTCTCCAGGGCACCGGTTTGTGTACTGGAAAGGGGTCCCATCACTCCATAACCAAATAAGCCCCTAAGAGATAGAATTTATCAGTTATAAACCTTAAAGTACCCGACTTATATTTTGTAGTAATATGTATGATACCTCTTGTGCATCAGTGCCTCCGATCCATGTTGGTTTTATGCTGAAAATGGCAGCCATGATCACCTGCTGAATGGCATGGTACTCCTCTGGGCTATGAACTGATGCCAGGTTGCCGTTCATGGAAATGCAGTTTTTTACAGTGCAGATTGACAGCAGAGATGGAAGAACGTCAGTAAATGAGAGTCATATAAGAGCAAGAATAAGGCTGAATGGTGTCAGAGGTTACCTCGCTCTAACCCAAGGTTTGGGTGATGGGATGTAGCAGAAACAGCGACCTTTGATTTCAGTCCACTGAGGAGGACAGGATGTTGCCCTCTTCACCAGCTCGTGCTTATCTGAGGACAAAGAGATGCAGAGCTTCAGATCATGACTTTAACCCTACTGACTGAAATAAATCATGACCGATATTTGACGCTGGTGTTGTGAAGGACACAAACTCAACATGGAACACATGGTATTTTGTGTATGGAGGTTATTTTGGTAGGTGAGTTGATCACTAAGAAGAGCAGTTTGACTCTGGTACACCTGGGGAAGCTTTACACAGCAGTTGGGGAGCTTGTTCATGGTTTTTGTCTCTTCATCTGTGTAGAAATATACTTACCATCAGCTCCAGTCTGGGCCATAACGCTACAAAGAAGCAGACACACCACCACGATCTTCATGATAGAGGTGATCAGGAGGTGATGGAGGTCAGTACTTTCAGTGAGAAAAAAAGCAATGTTAAACATTGTTATACTCACAATTCATTGAAAAGAGAGAAGAGCTGTGGCGTACCTGCTGCAGATTGAGTGTTCTTCTCTTCTTCTCTTCTGTCGACTCACAGCTTCACTCTCCCGAGAGAAAAGCAGCTCTTAAATACACATTTTATGTCTTTGCATCTCCCACAAAATTAACCACAGTGACATGCAAATACACAAAGACTGTACTGTAGATAAAATCAGATGAACCTTGGACAGAAACTTCAGCCACTCAGTCAAAAATGTAATGTAGCTCCACTGCAGTTAGTTAAATACTGAAGTTTATGGGATGTACAATGTTTTAAATCATGTTTTTTATTGTATATTTTTGTAATTACGTAGTAGATATTAAACAGAGGCCCTGTGTAAGGGTCTCTGCAACACATGAAGCAACATACCACAGGAAAGTTGATGTGTCAGCCCCGGGTGTGGCAGATGATGAAATGGACGGTAACCCAAAACATTACTCCACCAGGCTGATAACCAGTTCAGAACAACAACTGTACAACCACAGCACAGTGAAACCTTCTGCAGGAACTAGCATTATGACGTTTGGCTAAATGTTAACAGACATTAGTAACAATAGCTTCACTGGAGCTGCAGCTGGGGCGCCGAAAAGGGGGGGTAAAGGATACGGATTATAGGGGCCCATGATTGAGGGGGGCCCAGAGAGGCCCCTAATGATGATCAAAAATAGCATCAACAAATTTCGCCGCTGTGTTGGGGGGCCCGGTAAAGATTCTTTTCATGGGGACCAAAATCCCTAGCGGCGCCCCTGAGCTGCAGGGTGGAGTACAGTCCTGGTGCCGTTCTTTGAAGAATCTCACCCAGGTTCTACAAGGTGCTTCTCATTTACCCATTCACATAAATATTAGAGCACTTCTAGTTTATAGTCCCTCTACAGACAGCAACACTTTCATTTTTACACTCAAACCCCAATGAGCACATTGGGGGGAGTGTGGGGTTCAGCGTCTTACCCAAGAAGGCTTCAACATATGACAAGGCTCAAGGGTCAATCCACCGACCTTCCAGTTGGAGGACAACAGACTGAACTCACTGATCCACAGCTGCACCGAGGATGAGGGTTGGACAGGGTCTTGGGTCAGGGCTCGAAGCAAGATACTGGTCTGGGTTTGGGCCCGGAGCAGGATACAGATCTGAGAGTGGCTCAGTAGTGGACCTTGTCGAGTGACCCAGAGAAATGTTGGGATCACCACGGCTGTATTGTAGAAATATTCTCTAAGGCTGAGCCAAGGAGGGGAAAATGTTGCTGTTTGCGTGATTGCAGAATGCAAATTATAATCTGATTCTGCTCATAGCGTAGTAGAGTAACAGAAATGTAATGATTATTGTAACTTGTGATTTCTAATCAATAACAGTAGGAACAATGTTAATTTTATTAATGCAGAAAATCAGTAAGAAATGGTTGTAATGCTGATCTGAAATAATGCATAAAATACTGTTGGTTCATGCTGGACTGAAACAGCAGAGTTGTGTGTAGGAGCCGTGGTATGTAAACAGGTTAACCTTGGGAGCCACTTGTAGCGTTTCTACCTCGTAATTATTAATAATTAATAAAAGAATGGGGGCACCACCTCTCTTTTTAGAAAAAAAAAAAAAAGAAAAGAGGAAAACTTTATTTTCAATCTGAATGTGAGTTCTTTAAAGCCGAATTGGCTGGTTTTACATCAAACAGACTTCCAAAATGGTTTTAAGGACATTTATTGAGACACAGACATAAAACACAGACACATATAAGGCAGTAATATATACTATGTATACACAGATTTAGGGTTATTGTCATGGCCTGGGTCGGCCATGGCAGCCCTGTGTGTGTATGTCTGTGTCATTTGGCGTCTCTCCCTGTCTTTAGTGGTTCCTGTTTTACTTTGAAAGGTCTGTCTTGTCGTCCTTGTTTTCTGCTTTGCTTCCTACCTCTTGTTACCTTGATTCCCTGCACCTGCCTCTCGTTTGTTCCTCTGTGTATTTAAGGCTTGTCATTTTCCCCTGTTCTCTGTGGCTCCATTTAGTCTGTGTGAAATGTCACGTGTTTTGCTGTCCTGCCCGATCCCCTCTCGTCCTCCTTCTGCCAGATAAGTTTGTCTTTTGTGTTTATGGATTTTTCATGTTTTGGATTTTTGCATTTTGGATTTTTGAGATTTTTGTGTTTTTGTTAATAAACCCTTTTTGTTTGTACTCCTGCTCAGGGAGGTCCTCCCTTAACGCAGCCAAACATGACAGTTATCGCTTTAATATGAATTGTTCTGAATACTGGCAAAAGAGGAAGTGACGACAGGGAGTAAGAGGAAGTAAGGAATCAAAACAAACAAGATGTCGGATCCTGAGGGGATGTCTATGAACTAGCGAACAAATAAAAGTAAATAAAGAATGAAAGAAAAGGGACAAGTCTCGAACTAATTAACTGCCGAATAATGATGACGCGGCGCCCGGACAGGGGTCCGTGGCACAATGTCTGCCTAAGCCGTAGACAGAAAATGGAGACACCGATCTGACCAGTTCAGCCTTACCAGACTAGGAGTCTTGGTGATTTGGGTCTGTGGACATTGGGTTAAAAGGTTCGCAGTGGATCCTCTGGGAACCGCTTCAGGCCCGATCAGGCTGGGAAGATTCTGCCCACAGAACCTTGGAGGTCTCGCTTGTCCGTGGCCCGATCGGATCCGGTATCCCGGATTCCAATCAGCTCGTCTCGGGTTTGGTGGAAGGCTCTGCACTCCGGGCTTTGCCCAGTCACCGGGAATCAACAGTTAAAAGTTCGATGAACTTTGGATTGAGCCCGTCAAAGATTGACATGAACCAAAAACTTAAAACTAATACAAAATTTGAACAACTTAACTAACTAACTTAACTATTTCAAAGCTTTAAAAAATCATGGAGTTCTTCAGATGCTCTCCGCTGAGTGGGGAAGTTAAAAATAAAAAAATTCAAAATTGATGTGAAGATCAAAAAGAAATGATGAACTCTGATGACAAAACAGCTGAATATGAGATGGCTCTATCAAAAGTAAAACTGTGAGAGCTCTGTGTTGAAACACAGGGAAACTAGACTAAGTTCTGTCCAAAACAAAGAGAGCAAAATTCGAAAGAAAAAAAACAGAGAAGAGAGGCGGCAAAATTCGGGAGACAAAATAGAGAACGAGGCAAAAAGAAGGGACAAAAAAAGACTGTCTTTTTGTTTTGTACTTTTGAATATTCACCAATTTTATGTAAATGAGAGATCGGCCCACAGAGGGGCTGGCCACAGCGGGCAGTTTGTCTACGCCCAGCATGAATTCAGTGAGATATCTCCTGATACACTTTCAACATGTGACCAGATTGCTCGAATCGATCCTTTCAACTGCAGTTAGACAGTATAACTTAACATTTAAAGTTTTAAAACATGGTAAGACACAAATAAGGTCAAGTACATGTCACATTATATCAGCATGTCATTCATCACAAATAAAACATATTCACTGTCCATTGGTCTTCTTCTGGCCACATGGGGGAGCTGTTGCTCCATCCTTCTTTGGGCTCCGGGAGTGCCTGTTTTCTGGGATACGTCAGAATCTGGCAGGTTTATTGATCCTGTCTCCAGCTGCCATTTTGAGGCAGAGTCCCAAGAGTTATGGGGACGCTAAGAGGTCTTGGATTAAAGTTTTCATGTTGATTCACGATTTGGAAAACAGAATGGGGCCATTTCGTCCGGGATGGGATTCCATGGTGATGTTATTTCTCCTGGTTTATGGCCAGATGTGGAGGAGTTTAGTTCAAATTTGGGTGAAAGTTCAGGGAGTCTATCTTCTCCCTTTGGCTCTTTGTTCCTGTGGGGGGGTTGTGTCAAGCCTCCTGGAGGGTCAAGAGTTCACAGCAGGCATCTTAGGCAAGAGAGTATATTCCTCATATTTGGATTAAATTAATCAAAAACGAAGAAGCAGAGTGGATCCTTACGTGCTTGTTCAGTAAACAGGTTAACCTTGGGACCTGGGAGTAGGCAACTGGGGGTGTTGACGATGGGAAGGGCTATGTAAATGTAATTATGCACGCCCTACTGTGTGAAACCCATCATTAATGAATTATGTATACCCCTCATGTACCACAACCAATCAGGACTTGTGGGTTCTGAACAGTGCCAAACAAAGACTTTGGGGGAAGGACCGAGTAGGGCGCGATTGGCCAGGGGGCCAGGTTTTGGGAGAAATCGCGTTCTTCTGTCGGGCGTCTTAAGATAGGAGGACCGGCTGGAACCAAGAGAGCTAACCACCATCAAGGAATTATACAGAGGATTAATTATTCAAGAACATAGAAATGCCAGAACGGATTAACCAAAATTTCCCAAGTCTTGAAGGATAAATTTGGAGCCTTTTGGATTTACCCTAGCTCACTGCTAGCCAGGAGGAGGGGCCAGAAGCCAGAGTTCCAAGGGGCACCCACCCTGTCCTTGGAAGGACCGCGCCTCGACACCTCGCCTCAGCAGCCTCGGACAGAGCAATCTGGCCACTTGCTCACCTCCAACCAGCCTTAATCAATGCAAATAATTGGAATTACAAGCCATGGCCTGGATCAACACAGAAAAACGGAGTTGCAAGCCATAGCTTTATTTTAGAGTAGATTAGACATTATTTTTCAATGTTTAATCTATGAATGTTGTCATTTAACCCTGCTAACCTGCCTAATACATATAAAATTATCATAAGATGTCGTGGTGGACATTGAATCTGTCCTCACAACTGTAAAGATTTGGGTGTGCCTCTGCATTAACAACATAAGGTTCTTTGAGGTTACTCTAGATCAGGGGTCGGCAACCTTTACTATCAAAAGAGCCATTTTTTGCCCCTCTCCCCTTAATAAAAATCATCTGGAGCCGCAAAACTTATTCCACCCTTAAAATGAAGGTAACAGTGTATGAAGTTTTATAGTTATACTGTATTCAGAGGGATTTGAATCTACCTAAAAGCTTATTCCTAGTATGTTTGGCAGTTTTTAAAGTTTTTAATGCAAAAGGTCATACAAGATACTAATTAAAGTTTCATTTCCAATTTTTTTTGTCATCCACTGTAAAAGAATTATAGTTTGTTGCATTTATGAAATTATAGAAGAACAAACAGAAAACAGTTGACATTTTATTGCTGTTTTTACCTGTTATAACAAAGGTAAACCTTTAAACTCTTATAAAGACTGAATATTGGCTGCTGCTGTACTGTATGTTTGGGAGATGAACCAAGACAATTTCCTATCGACTTGTTGACATGGAAGTAAATATATTTAATCTTGAATCTTTTGAATGAGGAGAAAAAAACACTGGCATGTGAAGACCTACTTTGAAATAAAACAAAGAACCATAGAGGTTCATTTGAGTCATTCCCTTATTTGTAAAACATTGATCAAATAAAAAGTAGCCCACTTTAAAATAAATAAAATGTGTAGCTAAAGCTTAATAAGTTAAAAAAAAAATGTAAATGTAAAAAAAAAAGGCCAATTTGTATTTAATTATGACTTTAGTCCATTTCAGTCTGTTGTCATCTTCTTGTTTTCTCCTCAGCCACGTACAACAATCAACCATCGAGCCTGAACATAAAACATTTGTTGTAGTTCATGCTGGAGAAAACCTGCTCACATCAGTATGTGGATCCAAAGATTGACAGGACTCCAACTGCGAAAGTCTTCATGTTCATATAAGTGTCGGGAATGACATTCATGTTTCAAAGACAAGTTTGTCTGGTTTGGGAAGGTTTCCAATATTGCTCCTTTTGTGTGTTACACCACTACAGCACACCGACATTGTGTGGGAAATTTTTTCTTTTATTTTTTATGGCGGCACATGAGGAACACGAAGATGTCCGGCACTAGTCACCGAACGCGCGCTCGCCTCTATTTTCTTTCCCAGGATGTAACACACAGATACGACTTCCTCATTGCAGTAACCTGGCAGTATTTTGCGCTAAACATACCCATTCTGCCCCCTGCTGGCGAGCAACCTACAGGGCACTACGTGTGCTCCAGAGCGAGAATCGCCTTCTGACAAGTTTTTCCCCAAAGCTACAGGGAGCCACTGCAGAGACGTTGCCGACCCCTGGTCTAGACTAACATTGTTACAGATCCATGGGGCTTATTTTCCTAGCCACTAAACTTAAGCTAGTCGATGTCAAGAGCCTGGATCATGAGAGCTGCAGTTAACAAATGTGACTGGTGACTGTACCTAAGGCCAGGCTATTCCTTTTAGGACAGTTATCAGAGGAGGTAGGGTAGACATTTGAACGGAAAGTATGCAGTGAGAGCTAGGCGACTCTCCTCATCACCAGCTTAAACAAAGTTTGAGGAAATCTAGTGAGGTAAATCCTCCTAGACCGCAACTTCGAACCTTTTAGATGGAGAGCTGGTCCCGGTGACAGACTCTGCCAGACAGAGGCTGAACCTCTAACCCTAACCCTAACCCACCTGGGGGAACTAACAACCTGCAGAAATGTCCAGGAGATTCTTATTCTGAGCTGGACTGGTAGAGGTAAAGTAGATATGGGTCGGGTCAGGAGCAGAAGACTGCTCATGAAAACAGAGCAGGAGCTGAGCTTGGATCCATGTCAGAGGCTGGAGGAGGTGGAACAAGGACTGAAATGGGAGGAGAGTCATGAACTAGTTGTGACTGTTGTACAGTGAGATGTACCTTGAAGTCCCTGAGCCTAATGATGGGCTGTCACAATCAAAGGGTTGCTGGCATGAAAGAATCGTGGGGATATTTTTGGTGTTTCATCAGAATCAGCTGTCCTACTTCCAACATCATGACCAGCTTGATGAAGACCGTCACAGCTGGTCTTGCAACTGAAGACCACCTGATATAAATTTGCCTGAAATCCTACGACTCCATCTGCCTACTAGGCAATTAAAATGCAATTTACAAAAACATATTAATTATAGTGACCGAGCACCATTCCAAAGAATACGAATCCCAAGTTGGTCTCATCTCCCCAACCAAGACTGGGACCACATTCTTCTCTTTCACCACTTCTTTTTAAAGTATTTTGGCACAGATCAAAGCTACATCAGAGCAGTTTGTTTTCACGTGTTTTTCACTGTCAGCACACACTCATGACTCACTTCTACGCCTCCAGTTCAGGAGCTCTCATCATTGTACAGTCTGCACATAACCACTCCTGTCATCACACTCGTTACCTGTATCCCAGGTAACATGTGATGCAACTACTAAGTTTTCCTTGTTAAAACAGAAAACACATCTGAATCCACAGGCATCAATGCACTCTGTTAGACCAGACTTGAGAAACAGTAAACTTCTGTTGAAATAGAAGTGATCCAATCTACCTTATCATCAGTACGGAGGAAACAGCCAGCTCAGATGTGAACAACTGTGTCCTCATTCAGTTAAACCAATGAGGAACTGGGCGTTGGTCCACACAGTCACGCAATAGGCTCAGAAATAAAGACATGCTTTAGCTTTAATGTCACTGTGAATAAAAGTGTCTTTAGAAAGGACTTGTTTTAAATGAATCAATGAAAACATTCACGGACAACATTAGTTCAGGACAGTCATTTCAGAAAGCTTCGATTTAATCATTCTGGGGAAGAAAAGACTTGTCACTGCATCGTCATTGTTTTCTGAACTGTTGGTGTTTCCTTTTTTGATCTAAATGCAAGATCATTTTTTTGCAGTTTTCTTTTCTTTGTGCTGCTTACAACATCCTGGTGGTTCTAAATTGCCCGTAGGAGTGATTGTGAGTGTTTGTGGTTGTTTGTCTATGTTAGGATTTAGAATTATTTTCAGTTAGAACTTTAAACTGTTGAAGCTAAAGGCCTCAGTGTGTCTGCTTTATGACCTGACAACTGGGGTCTCATGACCTTCCTGACCTGCTCTCTTCCAAGGATGCATGGCAATGGTGATAAAATTAGTTACACCCCCATTCCTGCAGTACACCCTGCAGCAAACAACCATATCTGTCTGAACAATTTGGACTTTTGAAGACATTACCTCGGAGGAGGAATGAGTCCGCCTCATGCAGGCTTTAAAAAGGAAGAGAAACGTTAGATCGGTGTGCATTCCCTGGCATCTATGAGATGTTAGGAGATGTACCATCGGCCGATTAAAATATTCTGCATGGCATAATAATTTGTAATTTGTATTCATGATTGTAATAAATTTCTGATTGATCTTTGCTTCTAGTCTGTCATTTAGGCACCAGATAAAAAGAACACGGAGAGAGAAACTTTCAATTTGGTGACCCTGACATGGAATCTGGACGTCTTTAAAGTCTCTCATTGTGAGATTTTACGACAGAATGTTGGTGATCCGGTCAGACAGCCAATGCTGGCCAGCAAATGGTGAGAAATTCTGCAAATCTATTATTAAAATTAAATTGGTTCTCTGACAGGATCTTCCTCATATTCATAAATTTATGATTGACTTAGGTAACAAATATAGTTTGATAAAAATGTGGTATTACGTTTGTGTAATTTTTGGGCCATGCATAATATTTAAATACCAGGTCTGGGAGCTGGTATTTGCGCACAAAAACCAGTATGGGACTGGCAGCTGAGAATTAGGTCAGGGACCTAAAACAGTACTATAACGGATGGTCGGGGACCTCCAGGCCTTATAATTTCTAGTCAGGGACTAGAGTCATTCTGGGAATGAATAAAATTTGTTAAAGGGAGGGTGATGTATTCAAAGTTGTTGAAGAAAGACCAGAAAAGGGCTGGGTTACCCTTAATGGTTAAGCGTACAAAATTTTCTTATATTATTCACAGCTGGATATATTGCGTGTATAAGTTTGCTGTATATGTTTTATGTTTGTTTGTGTGTGTTGTTCGTTTGTGCCTGTTCTATGTTTGTACGTGTAAATTGTTCGTGTGTCACGTCTGTTCAGAATTTGTACCCAGTTTTCTGGGATTGTCCTGTATATGATTTTCATACAACAATTGGCATAAATTCTGAGATTAACCATAAGAAAGTTAAAGAGGAGATGTGAGGGGATATGTTACAGCTTCTCCCCCCCCCCTTCCCTCTAGTGTTAAAAATAACAGAGAGGTGCTCCTTTGTCCTGTGGTAGTTAAAGTGGGTTGAGAAGTTGGAAGATGTTTATTCAATTACAGCAAGGTGATTATGGGTGATTAATTAGAGAATGATGAAGTACATATCTCATGAATTGAATAACTTTGGTTTTGAAGAATTTTACAGTGCTGCATTGCTGGAGAAAGAAGAAAATGTAATCTCACTCTGGTCACCCCCTCCTCCTCCTTTGACCCCCTCCTCTTCTGACTGTGCTGTTTTTCTTTCCTGTCCTCTTCTCCCCCATGATCTGAAATACCATGGTCCTTTCTATTTTTATTTTATTTTTATTTTTGGTGTGTGTGTGTGTGTGTGTGTGTAGGCCTACGAAGATGAAAATGACAATACTGGATATGACCCACGTTATATTCCGGTTGTTGACAGGACCAACTGTAAACTGACGTGAGGTTCGAAATTGACGATGAACCTCTTTACCTGACGACGGGACGAATAATATGACTATACATCTGTGGAGCCTGATGTTTCCTCAGGCAAGGAATTATTATTAGGAATTAAATGAAATTGCTTTAACTTGTTATTATGATAATATTATGTGATATAGTATATAGAACATGATATAATGATAAAGTATACCTGAAGGTTGGTGTGCTGAGATCGATATGTGGGGGGATTTCATTATGGATGTTCTGATACAGTGTTTGATATTGTACATGCTGATGTCAGAACTAACGTTTCTCTCTATAGTTGTGATGAAGTTTCTACTCTGTATGACATGTCTTTGCATGGTAATACTGTGTTTCTTTCATTCTGTGACATTAGATGTGAAAGGGTTTAATTTTATGCAGAATCTCTCCCTCATATTGGTTTTATAGGAAAATATAAAGGGTCTCTGATTATTAAATTGGCTGGTCAGGAGGCCTCAGTCTATTTTACTTGTACATATTTATTCCATACGGTGAATATAAAGGTGGATTATTATACATGATACTTGAATAATGTCATAGGGCGGTTATGATTATATTTGTGAACGAATGTTAGCAGTTTAATTTTTTTGGGGGGGTTTGTCTAAATGCTGTTGGAACTTTTTTTTGGAATTAGTCAAATTGGAGATTTTTGTTTTGGGATTCATCTCCTGTGAAGGATGGAGTTCTGTCTTTCTCAAAGTTGATGTTTTAAACTTTTTGTTTTTTCTGCTATAAGCAGTTAGACATTACAATGTCCTCTATTTTAGTGGCTACATTCAGTTTACTCTTAGTGCCGTAACGGGGATGGAGAGATTTACGACCTAGAGGGGCTGTTATTTGGGAATGTCTGGCGTTTGCAGGCTCTCTGCTTCTGCTTCCTTCCTCATGGCTGTATTTGGTCACTGTGGGTTCTGGATTTAATGGCGACCCCTGATCCATCACCTTTTCTCTGAAGATATATTAACTCTCAGGACGAGAACAAAAGTTTTTCTGAAGACTACAACTCTGCTGCTGCTTGATCTCCAAAAGACATTGGAAGCGAGGTGGGCTCTCGCAATGAACACAAGAACTTGTTCAATGAAACCTTTATGGCTGGTGGACTCTGATACAAAGACACTGCTGAGGGAACTGACACTGAAGGGGAAGCTGTGATGTCTGGCAGTTCATAGTTGACTGGTGCTTGCTGTGATGGATGGGTTGGAGCTGGGCTCTGTGACATTTGTTTGTCTCCTGATGATGGTTCTTCTGGATTGTGTATCTCTCTCATCCTTAATCTGATGATTCAATTGGTTTTTTTTTAATTAGAACGGTCTGAGGTATCACTTCCTGATGACGGTGTTTGGCATTTTTTTTCTTTTTTTTTTTAAAGAGTGGAGAAAGAAGAAAAAATATTTGAAGGATATGAGTGGAAGAGACTAGGATGGAGGTGATAAAGTGAAATAAGTGATAAAAGAGGGAAGAAAAGAATTTACCATTCTAAATTCATATTCACCGTAATGAATTTATCAACAAGGATACCACTTTATTGATTAGTTATTATTTTAATATGTTTTTCTATCTTTTTCTAACACACATAATGCACAAGGTTTTTTTTTTTAAGTTAACACTATAACAGTATGGACAGTTTTCTAATAATCCTGGACTAAATATTGGAAGGACATTCCTGGCTGAGTTCTAGGCTGATGGAGAGGAACCACTCCTTTTTGACCGTGCTTATGTCAACTCAGGAGGATCGGAGGATTTCAATAATTTTTTCACATCGTTTTAATCCATTGGAGGTCAACTCCCCACTTCATCTGGAGTTGTCACACTGGCTTGTCATTTGCGGACATTTAGATCTCCTTCTCTTCAAACTGGGACGAACTCAATAATTAGATACATTATGTTAAGGTTTGGTAAGGACCCCAAAAGCACGACACAGCCAAAGACAGTTCAAAATGCCCGAAGGGCAAAGTTTATTAGAAAATAGTTCAATCTCCGGCTGATCAGGCGCACCGGAGCTCCAACGGGTGAAACTGAAAGTCCTGTCTTTCAACCCGGAACTGTCACTGGAGCCGGAGACGCGGAGATGAGCCGGGAAGTATATATCCACACAGGAGGAAGAATCCACTGAGGTCCAGTTCCTCCTGGGACCGCCACTGGAAGAAGTTCACAGAAGGTTAGTAATCCACCACCAGGGTAAATCCACAAGAACGGGAAAAAGTAATAAAATAAAAGAAAATATCCACCAGGACTCGGAGCGAGAACCCACAGGAAGAAACACACTGCACTAGTGTACGTACGGCACGAACTCGCACCGAGGTACAGGAGTGCTGGACTTAAATGTCCTCCCAAAAGAGCTGGAGGCTGCAGGTGCGTGATTACAGATGCCACTCAGGTGTGTAGAGGAGCGCGCCTCGCCCGCTCCCGTCGTAGAGCGCGCAGCTCCCTGGCCGCGCTCTGTGATGTGCTGGGCATGTCCTCCTGAGGGAGACGGGGCTGTGGTGTGGCAGGTGGAGACCCAACACATTATGGATGTTCATTTTATTCATATTTACACAATGTACAGTTGTGTACAGAGTACACAGTGTACAGTGTACAATGTACAGAGTTCATAAGTGTATATCAATTCTATGAAACATTACAAAATGTGTTTACATGTTTTTTGATGGTCAGGAGGCTTTAGTGAATTTGTATGGTTTGTTTTCACATAAAAAGGTTTTCTATTATATGAAAAGGGGACATAGAAATCATTTTATACATATAGAATACTGGATATTTGCCAACAGTTGATTTAGAAAACATGAATAAATCATGTTTTGAGTGGAGATTTGTTAGGATTTAGAATTATTTTCAGTTAGAACTTTAAACTGTTAACCCCTTAACATTCCTGTATAATTTGCATAAAACACCTGTCCAAGGCATACCCAAAGTAAATTGAAAGCTATTCTTGAACCGTTTGTAGCACATGGATGGTTTTGGTCTCTTTTTGAAAGGTAACACTCTGAAGTTTTTCCCACAACTGTCAGAATCACTGTAAGTGCTACTAGCATTGAGTAATCTAAGTTTGAACACACAGAAATTTAAGTTTTTTATTTCCGCCTGAATTTTTTTTGTAAACAGATGTCTGCAGATGAGTGCAGCTGTGACTTATTAGCTGGAAAACACAATGGGACCACAGCATGAAGCCTTACCTAGTGCAAGTTCAAATTTGATAACAATACCACTAAAAATGAGTATTTTACACACGTTTTTGTAAGAGTATGTCTAGGCGTTTCCAAAAATGGCACATTTGGAGACTCCAAAATGGCACTTGGATAAACATGGTCACATACCTCGGATAAAAGGACATAACTCTTGAACGCTTCATCGTACAGTCATAATCTTGGCCTCTAATGAAAGGTGACACTTAGAGGTATCCTATCCCACATTCAGATTCACTATCAATATTGCTGAAAAAAAGTTACTGAAACATAAAGCTAAATTTTGCATATAAAAAGAGTCAAAACAAGTGTTGTTGTGGAAAATGTAATTTATATAAAAAAATGACTATCTTTTACAACACAGCAAACTATTCACATATTTGAACATATTTACAATTATAACCATTTACAGGTTGGCAGCATGCCAGTCACTGTAGCAATCTCTAGTCGGTATCAAGCACAAAGGCACATCACACTAGGAGCATTTCAACTGTGTTTTAGCATAACAGTGCCTGCACTTCAGCCTACCAGTAGTCCTCTGCCCACTGATAAAAACCAGTATGTGATGTGCTCCACATGGAGCAGGAGGTGGGACAGGTCTGGCTGTGGAGGAAGACCCTGCTTCTGCCAGCTGCTCGGCGAGGGTCTCCCAGAATGCCTTTGGTGCAGAGGGATTGCTCCTTTCCACCCATACACCTGGAACAACAATGAAAAAAATATATACAAAAACATAAATATGTGCAACACAAAAATTCTTTCATTTTAAAATGAATACACAGTTGCCAATGTCCATCTCTGCACCTTTGTCCCTCTATGTGACCACTTGCTGACTGGCTCCCAATCCACATCTGAGTCCTCAGATGACTGCCCATTATGTGAAAATAAAGAAATAAGTCATTTACAAAATGTTCCATCTTTTCTGTATTGTACTACTTTACACAATGACCCCCCCCCCCCACACCACACACACACACCCCAACAAACAACTCACACATACTCCTCCCCCCACACACACAAACAAACAAAGGCTTTTGTATTTATTCAAAGTAAAACTTGTTTATGTCGAAATATACAGTAAAACGTAATAATAATATGAATAATACTACCAATTATGATACAATATATACGTAATTAATATAAGCTGTAATATAAGTCACAATTTAGTCAAATACTTACGTATGCAGAGCAAAAATCTTCTCCGAACGGAGAAAATGTCTTCTGCGCAGGCGTGCGCTCTGTTATCTGATCTTATCTGATCCCCTCTCCTGACACGTAACTTTCACGACGAGCAAATTCCTCCTCTTCCTTCTTGGACGGTCCTTTTCACCATTTTCTACAATAAATACGCTCCCAAACTGAAAACACGCTGAGAAATAAGCCACACTGGTGCGCAACAATGACGCGCGTAACAGAGACTATCTAATTAGCATTTACGCACGGATTTTTTTTGTTTCCCCATTATCGCCACCCCTCATGCGTCACATCGTTGTTTTCAGAATTTCATTGGCTATTCAATGCGTCAGTCATCAGCACGATTGATTCTAACTGGCTGGTTTTTTTTCCTGAAGCAAACTAGGACATGGCTTCGTTTCAACGTTGGCCCTTATTGGCTATTCTAGGGTGTGAACAGAACAGGGAAGCTGCTGTATGGCTGTATGAGGTGTCAATCGAAAGCTCAGAAGCCCCCCTCCATTTTGAGATCAGCCACACGTACGTCAGCACAGGAAGAAGCGTTTTATCAGGAAAAAAAACACGGAAGTTACTGAACACTGACCAGCTACCAGTGGCGTTTTTGTGGATACTTTCTGGTATAATAATGCATTTTGGACTAAATACTTTACTGGATTAGATCAACTGGACCTTTGTGAGTTTAACCAGACCATTTTGTGGGAATATTTTTGATCGGAACGACTTTTATAACGCTCATAAGGTGAGTTGCGTTTGATTTCGTAACTGCTTGTTTTGTTTCGTGGGGTGTGACAAAGGCATTGATTGTACCTGCTGTTATGATTATATCCTGAAATGCTTTACATTGATTGAATCACAAGAATCTTAGCTTTCCAAAGATATGTCGCATGAGTGCCTCATGTAACATTTGAGCTGTGTAAATTGCAGTTTAGTTTCGGAAACTACAGAAATTCGGACTGACGGAACGTTAACGGGTTAAAGCTAAAGGCCTCAGTGTGGCTGCTTTATGACCTGACAACTGGGGTCTCATGACCTTCCTGACCTGCTCTCTTCCAAGGATGCATGGCAATGATGATAAAATTAGTTACACCCCCATTCCTGCAGTACACCCTGCAGCAAACAACCATATCTGTCTGAACCATTTGGACTTTTGAAGACATTACGTCGGAGGAGGAATGAGTCCGCCTCATGCAGGCTTTAAAAAAGAAAAGAAACGTTAGATTGGTGTGCATTCCCTGGCATCTATGAGATGTTAGGAGATGTACCATTGGCCGATTAAAATATTCTGCATGGCATAATAATTTGTAATTTGTATTCATGATTGTAATACATTTCTGATTGATCTTTGCTTCTAGTCTGTCATTTAGGCACCAGATAAAAAGAACACGGAGAGAGAAACTTTCATCTACATGTGGCCCTGTGATGGACTGTAGACCTGTCCAGGTAGACCCCTGCCTTTCACCTAGAGAGAGCTGGAGATAGACTCCAGCAGATCCCTGTGACCCTACTGAGGATTAAACGGGCATAGATAATGGATGGATGGCGATATCGCGTCATTCCTCCATGTTACATCAGATCTGCTCCATGTGTTCATTGTCCTGCTGTTCTCTAGCTGGTTACTTCAATGCGGCTCCATCTAGTGGCACAGATGTGTAATGACAATAGAAAGTCTATTCCTCGATTATAAAACGACCCCCAATTTTTTAGAATATGACTTTTAGATTAAAATATCGTTCTATATTTGGGTCAATACGGTAGTTTGATAAAGGACTTATTCAACAGCAGATGGGTGTCCTGCAATGGTGGAAATGAGCATCAGAAGATTCTGTGCTCATCATGATCTGAGGAGAAGAAGACTGATGTCAGACACAGAGCTGGAGAGCCTTTGGTTCATCTATATATGAGCTGAGTTTTCATTCAGATTTACACAATATTGCAAATATTATAGTATGTGATTCCAGCGCCGCCATGCTACCTGAACTGATGCACAAAGACATTTCTGGGTCACGTAAACTGGACAATTAAATATTAAAAACAAATTCTGTCCCGTGGCCTGATTGGTAAAATTTAAATACAAAAAAACAGGCAGTTTTTTTTTTGTGTGTTCGATTAAAAAAACAAAATAAAAAGTCACTTTTTATTTTTTATTTTTTTTGATTGACAATTGAAAATTGAAAGAAAAAAAAACAAATGATACACAGATAATTACGGATTGATAAAATGACAGAACTTTAACATGGACATTTTCATTTTAAAGTTCTCCAGACGGAGGATTCAACAGAAACAAGGTTATTGACAAGTTGAACTCCCCGTTAAAATTTTCTGCTGTTACCTCGGAAATTACCTGTTTTACCTGTGTTAATGTTCTGATTGTGGCTCAGGATTTTGTTGGTAGACTTTTATTTTTTATAAAAACAGGATAACATTAATGCCCTGGCAGTGGCAATAACCTTTATTTTATTTAACATGTTTTAAGATCAGATTTACATTAATATGTGTTACTGACAAGTGGTGATGTTAAAAGTGTTTGAACAACAAATGTTATGACACTTTAGTTCATATGGCAGCAGAACATTTAAATAAAAGTGACCTTTACACTACTTTTGAATTCAGTATTTGATTTTGGGTATACAATGTGATTAATCGTGATTAATCAGGGAAATCATGCGATTAATTGTGATTAAAGATTTTAATCATTGCCCAGCCCTAATATATATATATATATATATATATATATATATATATATATATATATATATATATATATATATATATATGTGTGTGTGTGTGTGTGTGTGTGTGTGTGTGTGTGTGTGTTATTAATGAGCTGATGAGATTTTTTTAATTTGCCCCCTTGGGGGATGAATAAAATGCATCTTATCTAAAAACATACAGTTAATATTACATAGTTAAACTAGCGGTTGGAAATGTGTTTTGTTGTTATTTTAAGGGTCTTCCGTAATGTGGCACATTAACTGGTGTTTCTGGTGTCTAAAAGTGTTGACTAAAGATGTGTAACAGCAAAGCAAAATGCACATTGTGATAAAAAAAAGAAAGATAAGAAGATGTATGAAAGAGATGGCAGATAAATTCATGTAGTTTATTTTGCCTCAGTATGAGGGTTTATGTCTTCATTTATGACTGTTTTTTCTTTTTTCAAACTGGAGCCTGCTTTGTCCCAGTTCCTAAGAACCAGTGGTTTGTTACTGGTAGATAAACTGGTCATTTTCAGAAACAACACCTGTAGCTTTTTCAAGATGTGGTAGTTGAGAAATGCAGTTTATATCTCTGCCAGACATCTTACTCAGTCATGCCCCAGTTCTGCTTTTTTGCTGTTTTACAAAAGCTTTTCTAGCTGTGGCAACATGACTCAGTGTCACAAAGCATTACACTGTTCTGAACATTTAATACTTTCTAGTGCAGTGACACATATACGCTGAAGCCCACGTGCTTTCATCTGTTACCTGGACCACTGCATATTCAAACCATTACACCAGGTGATGTCCACAAGAGGGTGGAGCCAAATGGATTGTTTGGGCTGAGGCTTGCTGGACCCATCCAACCACCACACACTAGCAAACAAGGCCCAGGCCTGGATCCATGCTTGGGCCCTCGTAAGTCATGTCCAGACGAGGGAAAATGTTTTCTCTTGAATCCCAGTTAGTCTGACCGGTCCTCCAGGACCAGTTGGCCTTGGGAGACCCAAGCAGGGGCAACTGTGCTACAAAACATAGCTGGCAGCATAGCTGCAGTTGTCCTGTACAGACATTTCAGAAAGATCCCACCAAACACCAGACGTCCATGGACGTCTTTTTCAAGGTAAATAAGGTCGACCCGTTGTGGCCATTATTTAGCCCCGAAGAAGAAGCTGATTCGCTATTGTGTCCTGGTCCAGATTTAGCCCAAAAAGACTTTGAAAAATTGTCTCTGTTTATCCATTCCTTTGTCTTCTTTGAAAAAAAAACTCCCAGTGATTCAGAAGACGTGTGTGTGAAGGAGACTGTCGATGTGCTGAACCTCACAAGGAGTTCCAGGTTATGTCAACATTATTCTAACAAGAAAAAGATGAGCAGTAGATCAGCAGATCAGTAAGTGGAGATCATGTCTACTTGTACTGAAATAACTGGAGGAGACTACTTAACAGAAAGGCCCCAGAAGAATGTGAGTCAAGGCTGGATAAAGAGTCTGCAGATTCTGAAGAGGGGTCGGGGCTAGAAGCAAGATACTGGTCTGGGTTTGGGCCCGGAGCAAGATACAGGTCTGTGTGGGAACCTGGATAATAATACAGGTCTGGATGGGGGCCTGGAGAAGGATAAGGGTCTGGGTTTGGGCCCGGAGTAGGATGGAGGTCTGAGAGTGGATCAGTAGTGGACCTGCAGAAATGTCCAGGAGATTCTTATTCTGAGCTGGACTGGTAGAGGTAAAGTAGATTTAGGTCCGGGTCAGGACCAGAAGACTGCTCATGAAAACAGAGCAGGAGCTGAGCTTGGATCCATATCAGAGGCTGGAGGAGGTGGAACAAGGACTGGAATGGGAGGAGAGTCATGAACTAGTTGTGACTGTTGTACAGTGAGATGTACCTTGAAGTCCCTGAGCCTAATGATGGGCTGTCACAATCAAAGGGTTGCTGGCATGAAAGAATCGTGGGGATATTTTTGGTGTTTCATCAGAATCAGCTGTCCTACTTCCAACATCATGACCAGCTTGATGAAGACCGTCACAGCTGGTCTTGCAACTGAAGACCACCTGATAGAAATTTGTCTGAAATCCTACGACTCCATCTGCTTACTAGGCAATTAAAATGCAATTTACAAAAACATATTAATTATAGTGACCGAGCACCATTTCAAAGAATACGAATCCCAAGTTGGTCTCATCTCCCCAACCAAGACTGGGACCACATTCTTCTCTTTCACCACTTCTTTTTAAAGTATTTTGGCACAGATCAAAGCTACATCAGAGCAGTTTGTTTTCACGTGTTTTTCACTGTCAGCACACACTCATGACTCACTTCTACGTCTACTGGCACCTCCACATCAGTCGTAGCCTCCAGTTCAGGAGCTCTCATCATTGTACAGTCTGCACATAACCACTCCTGTCATCACACTCGTTACCTGAATCCCAGGTAACATGTGATGCAACTACTGAGTTTTCCTTGTTAAAACAGAAAACACATCTGAATCCACAGGCATCAATGCACTTAGACCAGACTTGAGAAACAGTAAACTTCTGCTGAAATAGAAGTGATCCAATCTACCTTATCATCAGTACAGAGGAAACAGCAAGCTCAGATGTAAAAAAAAAACTGTGTCCTCATTCAGATAAACCAATGAGGAACTGGGGGTTAGTCCACACAATCACACAATACGCTCAGAAATAAAGACATGCTTTAGCTTTTATGTCACTGTGAATAAAAGTGTCTTTAGAAAGGACTTGTTTTAAACGAATCAATAAAAACATTCACAGATAGTTCAGGACAGTCATTTCAGAAAGCTTCCATCTAACCATTCTGGGGGAAAGAAAAGACTTGTCACTGCATCGTCATTGTTTTCTGAACTGTTTTTCCTTTTTTTTTAAATCTAAATGCAAAGTCACTGTTTTGCAAGTCTTTTTTTCTTTCTGCTTACAACATGTTCACCCCAGAAGATTATAAATTTACTCAGTAAAGAGCCTTTATTAAAATGGGTTGTGAAGTGGTTCAGGTTTACAGGACTCAAGATTGTTAAAGTTATTATTCTTCTTTAGTTTCCTCTTCGTCATCTTAGCAGAAACTCCTCACTAAAACTGTCATGTGCGCTGTAGTAGAGACATGATTATCTGGCCTTGTTTTTGCAGCCACAGGACTCGGTGACCTTGTAGTCGCTGCGTTGATCACAAACTCTCTCAAAGTATTCTAGCGTGAAATGTGAAGCCGTCTGTCCCCTGCCATGACACAAACCTTCAGCTGCAGGACAAAGATCCAAAACATACCAGCAAATCTCACGGTACCACCACAACAAGATATATTATCTATAAAATGAAGATGAGGATGCTGTGTTGGGTCCTTCTTCACAACCCAGAAGTCAAGTTCAGACAGTGCTCGGTGGGTTGACTGATGACAACAGTCCTTTGGCTGTTCAAGCTGGTAATCACAAGACTGTGTCCATAATTATGCACATATTTGTGTCTTTATATAACTTTACCTGATGTGGAACCTAAAAATTCAGCCCCATACGTTTGTCGAGGATGTGAAATCTAAAACATGACATGAGATCGGTTGGTCATTTTAACAGAGGAGTCCAGGGAGGTTAACTGGCTCTAGAAACAGCCCCCCAGATGCCATTTGAAGAACTGCAGTTTCATTTATTTCCTTGTTGGATTGGAGCTGTAAAATGGGACGCAGCCTCTTGGTCAGGCCCCTGGTCTCAGACACAGCAAAGTTCAAAGTATTGTCAGTGGCTCTTCTCTCCCCCGTGTGGTCAGAAGGGACATTGCTATATCAAGTGGCTTGAGAATAGTTAGAGGAAACTATAGAGGACATGTCTTTGCTTCCATAGTTTTCATTATTCAACAAGCCTTCAAGAAAATGTACTTATGGTAAGTTAAGTGTATTTCACAGCTTTTCAAAAAGCAGACATG
Organism: Hirundichthys speculiger; assembly: GCA_018398805.1. Classification (NCBI taxonomy): domain Eukaryota; kingdom Metazoa; phylum Chordata; class Actinopteri; order Beloniformes; family Exocoetidae; genus Hirundichthys; species Hirundichthys speculiger. The sequence continues at coordinate 223,077 of JAGFBZ010000020.1, forward strand.
CTGAGTCTCCCAAGTAACAAGCTGACTGAGAGTCCAGCAGTAATTTCAGCATCATGAACAGAAGCAGCAGACAATCAGTCCTCTGTTCAGCAGAAACTGACTGAATTCTCGGCATATATCACCCTCTAGTGTCACAAAATGAACATTACACCTGATCCACATCAATGGGATCAAGCTGCTTCCTGAGGGTGGATCATCCAGGTGTTTCTTTCCATCCTTGTGTGTGGAGGAGCTGAGGATCCAAATGCAGTGAGCTGTGATGCAGGAATGGTCAGCAATGTCCAAACAAACAAAGACAGTAAGAGAAGAAGGGACCAGAACAGTTCTTGGACATGTCCTGGAGCCAGAGCAGATGGGACAGGGAGGGAGGACAAAAGGCCAACTGGACAGTCTCTCTCTAGTTTGGGTCTCTGCCTGGAGCAGGATATGGATCGGGGTTGGGCAGGAGTTGAGTCTGGAGCTGGATGTGGGTCTAAGTGGAGCACCGGATCAGAAACTGGGGCAGGTTGATGGAGTGGAGCCAGAACTGGAGCTGGAGAGGGAAAGTTGGAACAGGGCCGACAAGAGGCCGGAAAAGTAACCGCTGCAATGAAAAACAAAAACTCAATAATGAAACTTTTTGTTTAAAGCAAATATTTATCTAAAACTTCTCAAAATAGTGACCTTTTTGGCATAAAGCTACAACTTTATGTTGCTATAATTACAAGCTGGTGGGACTGGTTTTGTTGGGACAGCTGCAGCTTCCACCGCAGGTGCTAACGACAGAGCGGCAGGGTTGAAGGCAGCTGTCAGACTCCGCCTCATCCTTCTGGTTCCCGTCTCGTCGCCGGTTAAACTCTGCTGTCTCAGCTGCCAGTTCCTGGACCTCCTGGTTGAGGAGATGGTCTCAGTTCATCTCGGGTTTGCTGTTTTTCGAGCAGACGCACTTGAGGGGACGTTCTGGCATCAAGAGGCCGTCCCTCTTATGGCAAGCCGTTTTAACATAATAGGTTAATAGTTAGCATAACATAATAGTTAGGTTTTACTATCCAGAATTAGCATTATAGATACCAATAATTTAATTTTGACTAGTTGTAATTATATTATGACTAGTAGGAATATTAATTAAAGATATCTGTAAATTCATTCTGCCTAGTCAAAAGTACATTTAGAGATATCTCTAATTCATTTTTGTCTAGTCAAAACTGAATTACAGATATCCGAAATGACGTCACTTAACGCACCACTCGACTCGTCACACATCTTCAATGACAATTACAGATATCTTTAATTCGGTTTTGACCAGTCAGAATGAAAGTTAAGGATATCTCAAATGCAATTGTGACTAGTCAGAATTGTTGAGTAAGACGTTGCTCATGCGAGACATCCAATTCGTTGCTTATTATTGGCAAGCTTTCTATTGGCTATTGGCTCAGTGAACCAAAGTTTCAGTTAACCAAAGAGTAATTCCTCTCCATTTCTGGCCGTTAGCTCCTGTTGTGTTTGGGCTGCGGCATTAAAAACTCGGTCAAACACGGCAACTTCAGCCCCCTGTTGCTCGGACATCATGAGAAACAGCAAAAAGTCCTGCTAGTATTTCAGCTGGCTAGCTGGAGAAACAGAGTTACAGTAGTGGTCGATGGTTTTGATGGCTTTGATTCGGTACCAAGCCCCACCTCACTCTTTCACTTTTCTTTTCCCGCCCACTTTTCACGGATATCTGCAATGTAATTTTGCCTAGTCAAAACTCTAATACAAGATATCTGCAATTACATTCTGACTAGGAAGAATCAGGTTTAAAGATATCCTGAATACGAGATATCTCTAAAAAAAAGTTCCTTTTGCGATATCTACAATCCGATTATAGATATCTACATATGAATTATGACTATCCATAATTCCAGTTAGAGATATCAACAACTTAATTTTGACTAGTCATAATTCCAATTCAAGATATCAACAATGTTATTCTGGCTAGATAAAATTCAATTTAAGATATCTTGACATACAAAAGCAGATATCTTGAATTAACAGTGTTTGGAGATATCTGGAATTGGAACTGGGACTAGTCAAAATTATGTTGTAGATATCTTTAAATGGAAATAAGGGTAGTCGTAAATCAGTTGCAGATATCTGCATTGTGAGTTATGGATATCTGTTAATGGATTACGACTATCTGTAATATCAAACCCCGTACACATGAATGGTAAAAGTGACGTCATTTGTCCTAGTAAGAATGATGCTGTGAATATCTGAAATTACAATTGTGGATAGGAAAAATTACTTTGTGGATATCTGAAATGTTATTTTTGGATAGGAAGAATAGAATTATGGATATCTCCAATACATATCCAGTTTAACTATTTTATGTTAAAATGGCTTGCCATAGTTTCTGGTGAGGACTAACTGCCAGCTGAAGCTTTTATGCAGAGCTCTGCTGAAAACGCAGCATCCTCTCAGCAGCAGATGATCTCGGTTTCAGCCAGCAGGCGTCACGTCTGCTCAGCTCTGCGTCCCACGGAGGAAGTGTCGAGGTCTGAGCGTTTGTGCGTCAGTTGCTGGTGGGACAGGATGCTGCTCACACCGCTCTGCCTGACGCTGAGTGAGTACAAACCTTCACATCTATTTACTGTGTGAAAGTTTCAGTCCTTCCTGCAGAGATCGATTCTCTCGGCGTGTTTCTCACATCTGGATAAAAGTCCTTGTTTTATGAGTTAATCTCTGCTGTCTGTATCTGTCTCTTTATTTGTGCATTCAAACACCTGCTATTTCTTTTTCTCTTTCTGTTCTTTTCATCTTTCCTTCTACAGTCTCTTTATTTATTCTTTGACTTTCTTTCACCTTCATGTTAATAAACATTTCTCTTTGTGCATTTCTTTGATCTCATTGAACTTTTGACCTCCTCCTTTTTTAAAAACATTAACCTTAATATAAGCCTTCATTTCTTCAGTAAAATTGCTTTTTATTATTTAAAAAGGTTAGTACTCCCTCTTTTAATGCTGTTTTTATTCATAGAAACATCATTTAAACAGTGATCTGATGGTAGACTCATTTCCTGATATCAAACATTACTGTCTGGGATGGCAGACTAAGTACCCCCTTAATGATGATGAGCGTTTGGGTGTGTGTAAAATGTAATTCCAATAGAGGGAAAACATAAGCAGAGGTCTTTGAGAAGCGGTTTTTGCTCTGCATCGATATAGAAAGGTTTTTTTTACTTTCCAGGCATTTTAAGGATCAGTGAGGAAGGTTGTTCACAAGTGGACAACATTCAAAGAGTTGACTTTTTTTTCCCCACAACTCAACATCCAAGAAAATTTAACCCGAGATCAAAGTGAGACGGAGAAACCCAAAAACATTTAGACACAACTGAGGTTCACAGATGCTGATTCCTACAGCCATAAACAGCCGTATTTTTCTTTACAACATCATTATTTGTCCTTTTTCCATTCCCTTCCTTCCCCTCTCTTCTCTTAGCGCTCCCCCCTCTTCTCCTCACGGTCTGTCTCCAGGTCAGTCCCAACAGGTCCCAGTTCTTCCAGTATGAGTCCATCTCTCTGAGCTGCGAGGGTCAGCTGAACTCCACCGGCTGGAAGGTGAAGAGGAGAACGAAGGTCGGCGGGGTCAGCCCCTGCTCCTCCGGATGGGGCCGCTACTCCTCAGGCTCCACCTGCGTCATCAGGAACACCTACCCACTGGACTCTGGGCTGTACTGGTGCGAGTCGGAGACGAGGGAGCAGAGCAACGGAGTCAACGTCACCGTCACCGGTAGCGCAAACTGACGCTGGTTCACTCATGCTGCGCAGGAGCACCCTAATCCACGTACGCTCTTCTCTCTTTTTCCAAAGACGGCACCCTGATCCTCGAGAGTCCTGTGCTCCCAGTCCCAGAGGGAGCTGGTGTGATTCTGCGCTGCAAAGCCCACTCGGACCCCTCCAACCACATGTATAATTTCTTCAAGGACGGCCAGGCCATCGGGAGCAGCAGCTCAGGAGAGATGACCATTCCCAGTGCTTCCAAGTCCGACGAGGGACTCTACTGGTGCAGTGTCTCAGGACGTGGAGAATCAGCGGGCAGCTGGCTGGCAGTCACAGGTGACAGAAACAGTCTGCAGGGAGAATGAAACCTCTGAGGACGGAGCAAAGTTTTAAAAGTGTACTTTAACCCTTTAAGCGCCAAAATCGCAATATTGAGACAGGCAATATTGCTGAATAAAATGGGCTGTATCTATAAATGTGAAGCCAAATCTTGTTACCACTTTTCACCAGGAGATGGCGGACATGTGTGCCTGTAATCGGAGATCCATTTTTGGAGGTGGCGCTATTCAAAGTTTTAGCGTAAAATGAGTTTGAAAAACACCCTCCGCCACAGAGACGCGCGGCCCAGCAGTGGTAGAAATGCTGAGCGTAGCGAGAGCAGAACAGAGCGAAAGAGTGTTTTTTTCATTTACTCACGAAATCAAGACGTCGGTTTACCGTCCACGAAGTACTTTGTCAGGTTCTGGCTAACTCTGATTCAGAGGAGGAAGACATGCACAAATACATAACAAGCGAATTAGAAGCCGGGGTGCAGGGGGATCATCCACCCTCTGCACCCTAAGTTGATTTTAATGCATTTAGCTTACAAACACACACACAAAATAATAAAAAAAAAAAAAAAAACAAAAAAAAACACAGAAGAAGACACACAGACATACACATAACACACATGTCGGGAGGGGATGGGGGGCTTGACCGGCCATATTGTTTTTTTTTGTTTTGTTTTGTTTTGTCCCTCCCGGCCCTCCGGGGAATTTGGGGTGTGATCGCGGGTCCTGGCCACTGGGGCAAATCCTGGCTTTTGGGGGGCCCTCCGCCAGTGGGGGCCTCCCTGTGCCGATGCGTGGGCCCGGGTGCGCCCCTGCTGGTGGGCTGGGTTCCCGGTGTGGCTCCGGGGGGGTCTTGGTTGTAGAGGGGGGGTGTTGGCTTGCTGCGGGCTGGTGCGGGGGGTGCTGTGCGGCCTTCCTGGCGCGGCCCTGTGGTGCGGGCCACTTTCCCATCGTTTGTCGCCGCTGCTGTGCTGCGGGGAGGTGGCGGGCGGGGGGTGGCGGCTGTCTCTGCTGGCCTCGGGGGGGGGTCGCGTCCCCCTGGTTTCCCTCTCCTTCCCTCTCTTTTTCCCGCCCGTCTCCCCCTTCCGCTTCCTGCCGGCGGTTGGTGGAGGGGGGGGGGCTCGGCTGCCTCTGGGCTGCATGGGGTGACGGCTACTGGGTCTGCATTTTCTGCAGTGCTGCTGCTGTGGGCTTAGGGCCTGGTAGGTGTGGGGGCTGGGGGGTGGGAGGGCCTCGTCGCGGTTCCGGCCTTCTGGGTGCCCTGCCTGACTCCCCTGTCAGTGGACGTATATCACACGGAAGTTTGCCCCCATGACCTCTCGGGTCGGGGGCAAGGGGCCCTCTTGGGCCAGTCTGGTCCTGGGTGATGGGAGTTAGCTGGGGTTTCTCACCCGTGGGAGGACTTGAGGTGGACTAAGATAAGGAGAGAGGTGATGGTAATAGTGGTAACAGTTTCCTTGGTACTTGGGTAACTCACATGTGAGTGTAAGGACTTTCTGCAGGTGGCGTCGCGGACTGCAGCCGCAACAGCTCGCCGCCGTGTTTGTCGTCAAGGGGTGTGTCGCGTAGCTGCGGGAGGTCTATATGGGCACGGACACATTTATTCTTTACACCCCTCCTCAACACCCCCCCGCTACTGTCAACACAATCAATCAATAATGTTTACATCAATCCTCCATATACAGGATCTATAGCTTGGTAGAAGGTGTTCATCCAGTCTTTTTGTTAGTAGTTTCTGATTCTTACATATTATCCTCTGAGTTTGTTTGCTACCACAACACAATCCACTACACAACACCCCTCACACTTCACAACCCAGCGCACACCACACCCTCACTGTCCTGTCTCTTTAACTGTCCTGTCTTTAAATGTTTCACTGCTGGTGTTTTTTAGTCCTCTCTGATGAAATCAGGATTTAAGATGTTAATAAAGACGTTAGAATTTACTGCCAGAGAGGACTGGTGAAGGACACATTCACCCTTCACAGCCCCACAAAAAAAAGTCTGCTATAAGATTAAATTGCATATACATACTAGATGGTTTTGCAAGACAATAGCAGTAACCTGAATGTAAATGCAGACAAAAAAAAAGTATACCTTTATCTCAAACTGCTTTCAAGTTATAGCCTTTTGAAATCTTGATATCAAAATCGTATATTTTCTTGAAAAAACTCAGGTGCCTAAAGGGTTAAAACTGGAACCTCCTTTAACAATACCATTTCTGACCACATGGGCGCAAACATCTTGACAGTAGAGCCACTGATGATGCTGTGCCAATGTCTGGCATATCTGGCAAATCTTGTAGTCCCACTAGAGGTTTACTTCGTTGTTTTTATGCCAGGGCTTTTCCTGTGAGACGCTGCCCCCCTGTGGTCAGAAGTGGAGTTGGCTCTGATGAAAGGTCGGCAAAATCTTTTGAACAAAAAAAGGTCTTCAGGTGAGCAGAGCAAAATTGTTCTAGGTATGATCAAAATCTCCTGCCTCCGACCGTGTGTGTGCATTCTTGAGTCCGTAAATATATTTTCTCTGTATATTTTTTTGTTTTTATTCAGACGTCCTCTCTCTGTGTTTAAGGGTTTATTTCTCTCAGCAGGTGGCGTCCTGTCATCTTCAGCTCCGCCTACAGCCTCAGTATCATTTCCTGTCCCCAGAATTCTGTGTCACGTGGTGGTGGTCGCGCCGTACCTGATATCCACCATCCTACTAGCACTGATATACAGAGACAGGAAGAAAGGTAAACGTAACTTTCCAGGTGTATACCACAACTTCCTTGCGTCTACTCTTCAGTGTTAACTTATCAAACATGACTGTCAGAAAGAGTTGTGCTATCAGCAAATTATCATTAATTTCCTAAAAGGCTTCTCTTGAATTTCTATGAAGCAATGAAAGCTTCTAGATCTCTACATCAATGTGGGACCCTGGGAGATGGAGGTGGCCTCCTTCACTTGCACTGAGATCTCCTTGTGCTTCATGTTGGGAGCTCCAGTCAATTCGTTTCCTGAAGTCAACTCCCGACCTTTTATCTGCTGCATTTGTCTCGAGGGAGCGGACCTCACCCGGCCAGTTCCTCACTAGATCCAACTGTGGCTCGAACATGTAAAGAAGGACCTGGAGTCATTCGCATGAAAGCTTGAAAACACAGTGTTAGTTATGTGCTCATACAGTGCCTTCTGAAAGTATTCGGCTTCCTTGAACTTTTCAACCTTTTGCCACATTTCAGGCTTCAAACATAAAGGTATAAAATTGTAATTTTTTGTCAAGAAATAACAACAAATGGGACACAATCTTGAAGTGGAACGAAATTGATTGGATATTTTAAACTTTTTTAACAAATAAAAACCTGTAAAGTGGGGCGTGTAATATCAGAATCAGAATCAGAATCAAATTTATTGTCGCCACTGAGCCAGCGTCCCAACACAGCAGAATTTGACTTCCCAGTTCACCGTCCAAGAGAAACATACAAAAAACAACACAACATATGGACAGGAGTCAACGGTGCTTGGGTCAGCGCTATAAGAGCGCTTCAATTTAACAGAGGAAAATATGACCACATAGGGGATGGGGGGGGGGAGGATAAAAAACAGGTGTCTCACACCACATGTTGTGGGATTCACAAAAAAAAAACCTCAGCACAGGCATAACAAGCTTAGTACAAGACAAGACATCATATCAGGAAAAAGGTCCCAGCCAAGCGGCCCGTGCACGCTCGCCCGATGGCACGCAGCCGGTGGTGCGCAGTGCAATCAGTCCGCTCACGTGGGGGAGAACACCAGGATCCAGCGAGGACGTTGAGAGTCAGGGAAAGGCAATGGAGCGGGGATGTGTGGGGGGGGAGCCTACTTCGGATAAGACCTCGGTGAGATTCTTTTACTGTTCGGCCTTGGCCAAGGCCGCTCGGGGCGCCAGATTCAGATAAGAGAGATTGTTTTCGGTCAGACTGACAGTGAATTTTTGCCTGCCTTAAAGTCCTTTGCTGGTTCTCTCTCGTGGGAAATCATCCGAAAGTCCGAATTATTCGTGTCCATTCTCCCTAAGTATTGCATGTAGTGATCCCAAGTTGTTATCCATTTTCCCCATGAGTTCATGCATCTGAAGCTGTCGGTGGTTCACGCCGTGAATCACGTCCAGTTTCCGATTCATCTCGTCTCTTTTTACAGTCTCGGCACTCACAGCACGACTGACCTCCACGCACACGGACATCCCCTTTTATTGGTCCCCTTTACTTTCAGAGCAGCAAACTGACTCCAGAAGTTCAGTGAGGATCTCTGAATGATCCAATGTTGTCCTGAATGACTGATGATGATCAATAGAATCCACCTGTGTGTAATCAAGTCTCCGTATAAATGCACCTGCTCTGTGATAGTCTCAGGGTTCTGGTTAAAGCTCAGAGAGCATCATGAAGACCAAGGAACACACCAGGCAGGTCCCGGATAGTGTTGTGGAGAAGTTTAAAGCTGGATGTGGATACAAAAAGATTTCCCAAGCTTTAAACATCTCAAGGAGCACTGTGGAAGCAATCAGACTGAAATGGAAGGAGTATCAGACCACTGCAGATCTACCAAGACCCGACCGTCCCTCTAAACTTTCATCTGGAACAAGGAGAAGACTGATCAGAGGTGCAGCCAAGAGGCCCATGATCACTCAGGATGAACTGATCTACAGCTGAGGTGGGAGAGTCTGTCCAGAGGACAACAAGCAGTCCTACACTGGACAAATCTGGCCTTTATGGAAGAGTGGCAAGAAGAAAGACATTTCTCAAAGATATCCATAAAAAGTCTGGTTTAAAGTTTGTCACAAGCCACCTGGAGACTCACCAAACATGTGGAAGATGGAGCTCTGGTCAGATGAAACTAAAATCAAACTTTTTGGCCACAATGTAAAACGATATGTTTGGAGTAAAAGCAACACAGCTCATCACCCTGAACACATCATCCCCACTGTAAAACATGGTGGTGGCAGCATCATGGTCTGGGCCTGCTTTTCTTCAGCAGGGACAGGGAGATGGTTAAAACTGATGGAAGATGGATGGAGCCAAATACAGGAGCATTCTGGAAGAAAACCTGTTGGATTCAGATCCAGGCTTTTTGGTGACTTTGTTATCTCAAGCCACTTTTTAACCATTTTGGCAGTGTGCTTGGGTCATTGTCCATCTGAAGACCAATTTGTGCCCTAGTTTTAGCTTCCAGGCCAATTTCACTTGTCTTTCCCATGATTTCAAACAAGGAAGCAGAGTGTTGGAGGTGTAGCCTTAATTACATCCCCAGGTGTGCCGTCGTTAATCATAAGTTGTCGTTTAACATATCAGGAGCTTCCAAAGCCATAACCTCATCAACTGGGCTTCCCTACATTGTTTAAAGACTTGGTAATTTTGTGTATGTAAACTTTTGACCTTGAAGAAAATAATATAAACTTCTCTCTCTCATTATTGTGGCATTTAATAAAATAAAATAAATTAGGTAATCCTGACTGACCTGAAACAGGAGAGGTTTAGTCTGATTTGACTTCAGTGAGACAGAAAATGAAAATAAACTTCTGGCTTCAACTGTAACATCTTAAAAATGACAGATTTTGTCCCTTTGTGCAGCTTTTATCACCTTTTAATTTTCAACCAAATATAGATGTTGATGGACGTCCTCGTGTAGATGTCTTTTCAACATCTCTGAAGTGACGGTTTTTTACCTTTCACTTTTCAAACAGGAGGAAACAGAGAGGAGGAAAGGGACGGAGATGAGACAAAGAAAAGTCAGTAGAAAGTTAAGATGAGGAAATATGACGATGCTGATGTAGTGCTTGACTTCACTGTGACTACAACTGATGTAAAGTTATTTGTTATAAATCGATTGATATTTCTTTTGTTTTGTTTCAGTGTTAGAGTAGCACTGAATCAACACAACAAATCAAAGAATGACTGAACACTGTTTTGCAATTCATGTTTTAGTGAGTAACGACGGCTTTAACCTGATGTTTCCATGTCATTCTTCAGAGATGGAGTGAAAATTTAACCTCTGATGGTGTTTTTTTCTTTTCTGTCCATCTTCACAGCATCTCAGGCAGCAGCAGGCAGGAACAGCAAAGATGATGTCGTCATGGAAATAGTCGTCTAGCTGCAGAGCTGAGCCCCACAGGATGTCTGAGTTTTTCTGCAGTTTTTGGTAGTTTAAATGTCAACTGGGATATGAACATGTGGGCTCACAGAAACGCATCAAAGTCCTGGATAAATCCCTGACTTCTGTGACTAAAATGATTTTCATCCATCTTTTTTTGTTTTTTAAACAATGCCCAAGCCAGTTTGGGGCATTTTGCAGATGTAAGTGAATGAACTGTTTTCAGTGCTGCAGGTACATAACTCCTGAGTTAAGTGTGAAAAGGAAGCGGGGGCTCAGAGAGATTGTTGTGGTCCAGCCTGAGATTTACTTTTTTTTTTTTTTTTTTTTTTTTTTGCTTGTTGTTTTTAAAAAAATAAAATTACCCAAAACCAGACTTGCATGCCTTTCACTGGACAATAAAACTTGTTTTTTGGTCCAGCTATTCTTGTTCTTTTTTGATGTGAACGTCACTTTGAATTGTTACAAAAAAAAAAAGCTTTTTCCAAGAGATTTACCGAATCAGCCTGTTCGTGCACACGTGGGTCGGCTGTGGTTGGGCCACAGAAAACAAACCAAGTGTTGATTCTCAGAACCAATGGCACTGTCCCACTTTGAAACCCTCAAATAGGTCAACAGCTTGAAAACAGCAAAAACTGGTGGTGAACTACAGGAGTTGGACAATGACACTGAAACACCTGTCATTTCAGTGTGGGAGGTTTCATGGTTAGATTGGACCAGCCTGGTGTCCAGTCCTCATTAATTACATATAGCACCAGTAAGAGCAGAGTGTGAAGGTTCAGTTATCAGGGTAAAAGCACAGTTTTGCTCAAAATATTGCAATGCACACAACATCACGGGTGACATATCAGAGTTCAGAAGAGGACAAATTGTTGGTGCACGTCTTGCTGCCGCATCTGTGATCAAGACAGCAAGTCTTTGTGATGTATCAAGAGCCACAGTATCCAGGGTAACGTCAGCATACCACCAAGAAGGATGAACCACATCCAACAGGATTAACTGTGGACCCAAGAGGAAGCTGTCTGAAAGGGATGTTAAGGTGCTAACCTGGATTATATCCAAAAAAATATAAAACTACAGCTGCCCAAATCATGACAGAATTAAATGTGGACCTAAACTCTCCTGTTTCCACCAGAACTGTCCGTCAGCAGCTCCACAGGGTCAGTATACATGGCTGCTACAGCCAAACCTTTGGTCACTCGTGCCAATGCCAAACCTTGGTTTCAACAGTGCAAGGAGTGAAAATCTTGGGCTGTGGACTATGTGAAACATGTATTGTTTCTGATGAGTCCAGCTTTACTGTTATCTCCCACATCCGGGAGAGTTAGAAACCCCAAAGAAGTGGACCACCCAGACTGATGCATGCCCAGAGTGCAGCATGGTGGTGGATCAGTGATGGTTTGGGCTGCCATATCATGGCATTCCCTTGATCCAATACTGGTGCTGGATGGGCGCGTCACTGCCAGAGACTACCGAACCATTCTGGAGGACCGTGTGCATCCAGTGGTTCAAACATTGTATCCTGAAGGCAGTGCCGTGTATCAGGATGACAATGCACCAGTACACCCACCAAGACTGGTGAAAGATTGGTTTGATGAACATAAAAGTGAAGTTGAACATCTCCCTTGGCCTGCAGTCACCAGATCTGAATATTATTGAGCCACTTTGGGGTGTTTTGGAGGAGCGAGTCAGGAAACGTTTTCCTCCACCTGGTCACTGTCCTGCACGAAGAATGGCTTCAAATCCCTCCGACCACTGTGGAGGACTTGTATATGTCATTCCCAAGACGGATTGACGCTGTATTGGCTGCAAAAGGAGGCTCTACACCATACTAATTAATGATTGTGCTCTAAAACCAGCTGTTTCAGTTTCATTGTCCAACCCCTGTAAATGTGTCTTTCATAGTTAGTTTAATCAAGAGGAATACTGAAGGAGAGGTCTGTGAGGCAACCTGAGACACACACAACACTCTCTATCACAATATGAGCAGGCAGCTACTTTTTCATTACAGAAGATTTTTCAACAACCTTTGTTGATCCACTCCTCTACCCACATCCTTCGTCTTTCTTCCATTTGTGCTCTGTAGGAATCATAGATGGAGCAGCTCTCACCGTCTGTTTCCACCTTTGGAATAATTTTAAAATAATCTACATGTTTTGCGTATGGTTGTGCCTCATTTCCAATGTGTGTTTTTGTTGACAAAAGGCGTTTTTAGAGACCCAGAGGGTGTCTGAGTTGCTCTTAGACTGAATAGCGTGTGACCAGCAATCACGTAATGTGAACAGGGAAATGACTCGAAGACTCCTCATGAAAAAACAGTGAGTCTTGCAATCTTACCAGACCAGCAGTCAACAGAGTCTGAAAGTCATCTTTAGTTTAAAACATAATACTTCCCTCAAAGTCTTCAAGGCGCTGTCCGTTGTGTTTGCGCCTCTTGAGCAGGTCGAGAAGGGAAATTGCATTTCAACCACCCAGGTTGCTAGTCAGACCCAAACCTGGTAGGGAGAACAAATTTGGCTCTTCAGCCAACCACTGGGGTTTGTTGCGCTGCCAATGGTTCAAAGATTGGCTTGGCACTGGCTCGGAAAGCTCAGTTTGCTCTTGTGAAGGCTGCTAGTTGGGCCAAACTAGAGGACTGGTTCTGGCTCATCAGCTTCTACCTCGACTCATTTCAACTCTATTCAGAAAACCTTTGAGGGACATCACGGTGGAGGGGGGGCGGGGTTTAAAGCTTGTGGGAGGGGACAGATTTTGACTTTTGTATTTGTTATTTATGCTGGCTATTGAGGGACAAGTGAACAGAGATATTAGGTAGACAGTTAATTAATAAATTCCAGTCCATGAGGGCTGGAGCCCTGCAAGTCTTAGAAGTTTCCCTGCTGTAGCTCACCTGATTCAAATGAACGGGTCGTTAATAGACTTGTGCAGACCTGGATGACCAGCTGTTGGTGATGCATTCATTTGAATCAGGTGCCAGGAAAACATCTAAGACATGCAGGACGGCGGCCCTCAAGGACTGGATTTGCCCACCCCTGGTCTAGGTAAAGCAGAAGTCAGAGGTTGTTACATGTAATTTAGCTCCACTGACCCTCTGAGTTATTGAGAGTAACGAGCTGATATATTCACATCTGTATGTACGCAAAAAAGAACCCAACACAACCTGATATTTTTGAGTAAAAAAATCTTAATACATAACAAATATGAGGCATGTTCATTGATTTTCCTTTACTGACCTTTTTTTTCCATACATATCTTTAGCTGCTCACATTCACAACACATTCTCCCAAAACAGCACGATGCTGCTTACAAAGTGTGTAGCCAAAACACTCACAAAATAGGTGCCGTTATTTAAATCAGTGGTTCTCAAGTGGTGGGTCGTGACCCAAAAGTGGGTCGCAGTTTCGTTTTCAGTGGGTCGTGGGCCTTTGCCTGGGGAAGGAAATGCTAAAAAAAAAAAAAAAGCATGTCATTCAAACTCCAGAACAGCAGATGGCGATAATGCCCTGTAATGCAAGTTGACACCCGCCAGTTCACACCATAGAAAAAGACCTGCAAAGTTTGTTTCCATATGTTGAGCATGGTGAAACACAGATACAACGAAGAATATATGAGATATGGATTTTCTTATCTTGAAGACAAAGGTCAGTGAGTGGTTATTCAGCTAAAACTATATATTTTGAGTTTTTTAAATCTACTGCTTAGTGGTTGCACTGTTTTATTTCATATTTGTGCATAAAAGCACTGTTGAGTCTTAAAAATGGCTGTTACTGAAATGTTCTGATTGTTATGTCAGCTTTATGATTAATGCTTAAATAAGTGACTAGATAGTTTTAATAGGAAATTGTTATATATTCAGGAAGTGGGTACTCAGCAAATGCTACATATTATTTATTATTTTTGAAATTACTGCTCAGTGGTTGCACTTTTTTATTTCATGTTTGTTCATGTTGAGTCTGTTAAAGGCTGAAGTAACTGAAGTGAAGTGTTTTGTATTTAATTAAAATGCAGCTAATTGAGCATCAAAGGGAATATTTCCGACTTGAAGTCATTTTGTTTTTTGCCATTTTGGTTCACCAATAAACTTATTTTTCTTTGTGTTGGCATTCTGTGATATTCTATACTACTCTCTCCGATTCAAACTGCACGATCTTTTCATTCAATAAATTTGAGAAGTTGGAAATTTTCCTTGATTTGGGTCACGGCTTGTCATTAAGGGTGATGGTGGGTCCTGAGAACCACTGATTTAAATCATTGTATGGTCAAAACATTATTGCAGTCTTGAGGTAACTAAATTCCTTCATAAATGTCAAGTCAGACATGAAAAGTGTCATGTTTATGCACCAACTTTGCATTAAACTGAACATGCTAACTGCTAACTTTACTCACACACACCTCTCAGTGCTCAGAACAGGTCACGGTTTCATTGCTGCTCATACAGTCAGAACAGAAACAATACAATGCTGATAAAAACACTATCTCCTGGTCAGCCCCCATTTGCTGTCTGCGACATTTAAAAACCATGTTTTCTCCAAAATGTGATCACCAAACTTTTACCCTGACATAACCCTGGCGTAGCTCAGTTTCACATCACTCTTCCAGGATGTCCTTGTTATAAACACTGTAAATGCCATGTTAAAGGACAATGGTCAGTAAACGTCACTGTGGAGTTGGGCTCACAATTGTGTTGAAGTTTCGAAGCGATTTCCAACACAGTTGGTTTGAACGCCTCCTTGGAAGGCTGCGACAACGCTTCACTGTGGGTGTTTCTGACACGCCGTCTTCTTGCCAATAAACAACCAATCAAATTTCATCGAGTTTTTCAACTTACGATGAGAGACACAACGGATCCCCGGTTCAGTTCGGCGGTACTTGACGTCAGCCCATTCACCAGTCAGTGACAGCGGCTGACGCTGCAGACGGAGGCTCCACTCTGAGGGGCTCGTCAGAAGCCCATTTTGTTCCTGAGTCCTACGTCTGAGCTGCACAGCAGCCTGGTGGTTGCCACTGTTACCTCAGAGCAGGAAGGTTCCTGGTTCCTGGGGTCTTTCTGTGAGGAGTTTGCTTGGTTTTCTCCAAGTACTCCAGTGACCTCCCATAGTCATTGTCCAGTATAGAGTGCAGCCTGCTCAGGATCCTCCTCTCAGCTATTATAGAGAGAGCATCCAGCTCCCTGCCTTCCTCACCAGTCTGTCCAAACGACCAGTGTCTCTCTTCCTAGTGCTGCCACCCCAGCAGACTACAGAGTAGAAGAGCACAATGACCATAAAAGTCTGGTAGAATATCAGCAGCAGTCTGTTGCAGACATTACATTGCAGATCCAGTGTTTTTAAATCAACGTGATCGATATCGAGACTCCCATCATGGTGAATATTCTTTTTCTCCTCGTACCTGAGATGCTAGCGCTGAACAATGTCATGCACAGCTGCTGCCACCATCTGGCAGACATGTTACTTACATAAATCATCTTTACAAGCTCATCTGGATTTGAGAACAGGACATCAGCAGGTTGAATGTTCTTAAGTATCTGCAGAGGACTTCCTCCTTCATAAACCACACATGTAGTTTTTCAAGTCAAGTCATCTTAAGGATGACTTGACTTAGATTTTAGCACTGTTGACTTGGGCTTGGGTTATATTTTATTCTATATAACTTAGTAACTTGGCTTAAGATCATACTAATTTAAAGTGCAATACGCAAGACGTATCATTACTTCATGTCATTCGTGTGTCGTGGAACAAACTTACAGTTTTAGAATGGAGAAACGTCCTCCAAGATCATCTTTGCTTCTACTGACCTCTCAAAGAGTGTTAATCCGTAACAGATGATGGCAACTTCCAGCTTTAACCACCATCAGGCAGTAATTCACTGCTCAGTTTTCTGCTCAGTTTCTGGCAGCGGTGGAGGGGCGACAGTTAAAACAGTTTATACATACCGGCCACCGCCAACTGCTTCAGTTTGTAAGTAAATCTAAGAGGTTAATGTAAAAAAGCCTGGCTCAGTACACGGCTATAAACATGTTCACCAGTCAGGTGATTATAAATGAAGTGCTGCAAAGGCTGGGAAACATTTCCCTGAGATTTATGTTTTTGAAACGTAACAAATATGTATTAAGGTGCTTCAAAAGTGTTTTAGATACTGTGCACTGTTTAAAAAGCTCACAGCTGGACTCAACTTGGATTCGGCTCAGATCAGCAGTGAACTCGAATTAAAATTTTCTTTTATGACTTGGACTTGAGCACCAGGGATCTCAGACTGAGCTGGGACTTGAAGTTTGGAGACTTATCTACAGCTCCATCATGGACTTGTCCGGACCTGCCCGTCTAACAATGGGCCCTACGTTCCTTTATCCGCCATCACTGACAATAAAGAGACAGTGAGCATCTGCCAGCCGTGCACCACTCTGGCCGTGGTTGGGCGCCTTGAGAGCCACGCAGGACTCCAGAAGTGACTCTCGACGTCACGCTGTCAGCAGTCAGAACGTCAGCATCCAGACGTAACATCCCAAAGGAAGGTTCCCTACCGCAGGACGGCTCCACCTTAAAGACATCCCGCTTCACCCTGCAACTGTAACACAATAATAGTTAGTCAGTTGCTTCATGCTTAATACGGAACATTCCAGAATCAAAACAACCTCAGGTCTATTATTAGATGGTAAAGAGTGTGAACTTTTGATGGAGAGCAAATGGACATAAATCAAAGCAGTTTTTAGTTAGAATAATGGCAATAAATGTCAGTGCAGGGGTAACGGAGCTATGCCAGGATAAAGAGCTATTTTAATCTTCTGACAAAAGTTCAAACACGTCATTCCACTTCAGTGATTGGGTGGATAGAGTCTTTACAGGCAAACTGAGGTCGTTTTAGCTTTGTATGTCTGCAAAAGGTGTATGAAACTGTTTGAACAGAAGTCAGAAGTCCACTTAAAGAACTGTCAATAAACGCAGAAAGGAACCCAGCGACATTATCTCAGCAGAAACATGGCCTGTCAAGCACGGCGGTGGAGGGGTGATGATTTGGGTTTGTTTGGAAAGCTGCAGGACTTGAGCATGTTGCATTCAAGGAACGAGACATGAACCGCGAACCCCTCCGTGTGCAGGAGCATTTTAGAGACGGATGCGAGGACATCTCTCTCTGACAGCTAAAGCTCGGCCGTGATTGGGTGATGAAACGGGACGATGACCCCCCAACACGGCAGCAACGCTGCGTCAGATTGGCTGAAAGGTAACAAGAATCCAGGATCTCGGACGATCTGGTCAACGTTCACACTCCAACGCAGCTGCAACGCTGTGGAGAGCTCTGGAGAGCCTAAATCAGATTCAGCTCAGCTTTTTAAAAGACGAATGGACCAAAATTCCTCCACAACGACGTCATTTTTTTTCTGTCCATCTGGAGCCGTCAGAGTCATTATTTTTATCTTTTTTTGGACACTTCTGCAACTCATTTTGTTGAGAAAAAAACATTTTGTTTTTGTTTAATTGATATAACTCCATTAAATTTTGATTTTTTTCCCTTTTGTTTCTACTTTTTGGACCTAAGATCAATTTGTTTTGAACTTTTAAGTCAGCCTAACCTGTGTCTGTCCCTGCATTTGGCTGGCGCAAAGCGTGTGTGTGACGCACACATCACCACCAAAGGACCCCTGTTGCGAGTCTCTTTTCCCCCGGCCTGTGACCGACCCAAGAAAGGAGCCGACTGGGTTCTGCCACCAGAACCAGTCAATCTTTCTGATCGAAGGAGCTACGGATAGTCCACTGCAGTTCGCCTGGAATGACCAACGCTGAAATGCTCTCTGGGCTGTCTGGTAATGGGGGGTCACGTGGGTCAGATTGGTGTCTCACTCCAGCCATCGAAAGCCAGAATCAAGGCAGATATCAGGTGTAATCACTGCCGGTAACCGGCTTAACCATTATACAAAGAACCGTTTATTAGTTCAGATTAAGAATCTTTATTCCCTTTTCCGTCTAGAGGGATTCCCCTCTTAGTGCTAGAAACTCCATCTGCTCCACAAGATGCCCCCTTCTTTTTGTCTCCCTCTCTCTCTTTTACAACCTTCTTGTCCCGTTTTAAGTTAATCTCTAACTTTTCATAACCGATCTCAGTTTGTGATTGTACATACAAATGTCTATATATCCTGATAAATAAATGTTTGTGAACATTAGTCATGATTCCTTGATTTAATTTACAGAGCCAATCCAACTTTACAAGAACTTACATTCAGATGCAGAGACTGATAATTTATAGTTTCCCTCTTTGTCTATAAAAGAGGGTGGTGCCCCGCTAATTTTATTTAATTATTAACAAATTTTTATTTTTATTAATTATGAATTATTTATTTTACGAGGTAGATCCGCTACATTTGTAAATTAAATGGTATTTTTAAAATACAGAAAAAATCTGTAAAATAGACAGTAAAATTCTGTTATATTAAAAAAGTTTTTTTTACAGTGTACGATGATCGGATGATTTCTTTCATCACACGTGCACACACAAAAATGTACACACACAAATGAATGAGAATTAAAAGAGAGGGTACTAACTTCTGCACGTCTCCTGATATGTGACATTAAAACTGAAAGACCTTCTCTTTCACATTTCTCTGAACATATACGCACCAGTTTTCCAGGAAAAATTACAAAGAATTTAAATGTTTGGCAAATAACCACATTTAAAAAAAAATTTCCATTTGCGTTTAATGCAGCAGATGTGACTCACGTGAACGTGTCCATTGATGCCGAAGCCCTGCGATGACTTTAGCAAAAAAGATGCATGAAAACACTAAGAGCTCCAAAGAAAATTAATAGAACATGGTTTGGACCTGAAATAAGAAGAGCTCATTAGTGACAGTGCTTTAAACTCTGGTTCACAAATGTAAGGAAACAGTTTCACTGTCTGTCCTATGAAACAGCCAAGTCTCAGTCTGCCTTAAATGAAGCTAGAATATAATCTTTCCTCATTTTCATGGTCCTGAAGAGACCAGTTTTTTTTTGTCTGCGTTCATGGTTAGTGCCATTAGGCTCCAGAAGAACCCGTGAGCCTGCAGAGCCTTTTTACACAGCCTTGGGGGGCTCATGCATGAACCTACATGCGCTACACTGCCTCCATGTGGTTTAAGGTGGTTCTGCAACTTCGAGTGCCTTTGAGGTTTCCAAGGAAAAACACGCCTTACTGACTTCTAATGAAGACAGGAGATCAATTAAGGTTTGTTTTTCTCTTCTTTTATAGCTAAGCTTTAGAAATGACATATATAGTTCAAACATTTTTGTCATTTTAGTGTTCTGTTCAGTGAATGACATCATCCTCTAAGATGCTGAGTTGCATGATCTCTTAACACCTCCTAAACCAGGGGTCGGCAACCTGCAGCTCTGGAGCCACATGTGGCTCTTTAGCCTCTCTGCAGTAGCTTCCTGTAGCTTTGGGGAAAACTTGTTCCTGCTCTGGAGCACATGTAGTGTCCTGTAGGATGCTCGCCAGCAGGGGGCAGAATGAGTATGTTTAGCGCAAAATACTGCCAGATACTGCAACGAGGAGGTCGTATCTGTGTGTTGCATTCAGGGAAAGAAAGTAAAGGCGAGCGCGCGTTCTGTTTGTTCTTCTATAATTTCATAAATGCATCAAACTATAGTTCTTTTATAGTGGATGACAAAAAAAATGGAAATGAAACTTTAAAAACTACTAAAGATACTAGAAATAAGCTTTTGGATATATTCAAATCCCTCTGAATACAGAATAATAGATATAAAACTTCATGTACTGTTATTTTCATTTTACGGGTCAAATAAGTTTTGTGGCTCCAGATTAATTTTATTAAGGGGAGGAGGACAAAAAATGGCTCTTTTGATAGTAAAGGTTGCCGACCCCTGAACTAAAGTGATCATATAATGAATATTCTGCAGTGAGCGCTCATGTCCTGCATTTACCCGTAGATCTTGGTTGGCCTTGGGTCTGTTGACTCTTTTCATCGTTCACATCTGTTAAAAAGTGTTCAGATGGTCAGAGAGATTTGACAGCAGTGGGGTTTAATAAAAAAGCTTTTATGTCACATTTTGTGGCAGAAACTGAAAATATATTCTTAAATTCATCTGAAGCCTTTGTGAAGTCTTTGCATTCTGAATAAATCTGAAAAATGACTTTTAATAATATAAATATTTATACACACATATAAATGTGATTTAAATTTACAGATTTATGAACATGCCTATGTTTTTATAAATTGTTAATCTTTTTAGCATGAATCCTGTTCATCTTCTAAAATGGATCAGTTAACATTTTTTAGTGAAAGCAAACAATGACTACAAACGCAGGAACACAGTTCTCATATTTAACACAAGAAAGTAAAATGTACCTCCAGATTTCGCCTGCTCGTGGCCCCCCGGGTTCTTCTTCTCTGTCACAACTGTTGTCAAGAGTCCAAACAGAAAGCTCACACAATTACTTTTATTTCTTGTTTTTTTTGTCACTAATGGCCTTTATTGGCATTGAAGCTAAACGGGGGGGTGGGGGGGGAGAGAACAGGGAGGACATGCAGCAAAGGGTCCCACGGGTCGGGAATCAAACGTGCGAGCGCTGCAATAGGACTGTAGCCTCTGTGTATGGGCCGCCTGCCCTGACCACTACACTACTACCAGTTCTTGTATTTTAGCAGGTAATTAACACCTGCAGCATCTCCTCCAGGTCACTGGACCAGAGGAAGTGGAGCCGAGTCAGATGAAAGTTAAAGAGGAGCCTGATGAACGTGTTCAGGCTTCAGAGGTTAGCGAGCATTCGTGGATGGATTCACCTGGGGATGCACGATAATTATCGACCTGATAACTATCGGGCCGATAACAGGAAATTATGACGTCATCTTGATAAATCCGATATCACGACAAATAGCCCCGATAACATATATATTTTTCTCAACACACCAGTGCCTCGCTCCCTCTGAGCCTTGAATGACCGGCAGTGAATGTTATGTTCAAGTGACGTCGGCATAATCAGAAAAACGATTTCTCAGTAAGGAAAATCACACTGAAAAATCACTGATATTCACAGTATTTTCCCACATGTTACACATACAAAATAGAAAAAATAGATAAGGCCGAAAGAACGACTAGCAAACGAGAGAACGGAGGAATTTACATTACACCTTAAATGCAGCATTGCGACACAGTGCGTTGATTAAAAAAAGAAAAAAATGGAGGCGACTGCATGGAACTTCGTTCAAGTTTCAGAAGAAGATAGTTCGCTGGTTATTTGTGACAAATGCTCCAAGCGAAGGAGGGGAAAATAGCACAAGCTTTAATACGTCAAACCTGATCAGCCACCTGAAACAACCGTCGCTTCTATGGAGTTTTGAAATCGCGCTAACCTGAGCTAACATGAGCTAACCTGAGCTAACGTGGGCAAGCCAACACCAAGTCTCCTCTCCTCTCATCGCCTTCATCTCTCTCATCTAAAGCTTCCATGAGTTAAAAAAAAAAAAAAACTATTAAACCTTATTTATTTTAATTAAAGGCATTCATTTGAATTGAATCACAAGCCAAAATCCTTTAAACGTAATTTCTTTGCTACTATGAGTGCACTTTTTCAGTTTATTCAAACAGACAAGTCCAACTTGTGTCAGTAATTATGACCTGTGCATTATTTATTTATTGTCATTGAGGAATGAATTTTTTCAGTTAGTAATTCTGATTCATGTATTTCCATCAGTTCAAGGAGCCTTTATTTTTTATATCGGTCAGTAATGCAGCTTATTTAAGTTGATGTGAGATATCAAATATGTTTGTTTGATAGCTTTATGAAAATGTTTGAGAGGCTTGCCAATAGTTTTTCATTGGAAAAAATAAATATCTGTTCATTTAAAGAGTCAAAACTGTTTTTGATTTTGTTCATAGTATTGATGTAATGATCTTAGGTATACACGTGGACAAAATTGTTGGTACCCCTCAGTTAAAGAAGGAAAAACCCACAATTCTCACTGAAATCACTTAAAACTTACAAAAGTAACAATAAATAAAAATGTATTGAAAATCAAATAATCAAAATCAGCCATCACTTTTGAATTGTTGATTAACATAATTATTAAAAAAAAAAAAAAACTAATGAAATAGGGCTGGACAAACAAAAATGATGGTACCCATAACTTAATATTTTGTTGCACAACCTTTTGAGGCAATCACTGCAATTAAACGATTTCTGTATTTGTCAATGAGCGTTCTGCAGCTGTCAACAGGTATTTTGGCCCACTCCTCATGAGCAAACTGCTCCAGTTGTCTCAGGTTTGATGGGTGTCTTCTCCAAATGGCATGTTTCAGCTCCTTCCACAGATGTTCAATGGGATTCAGATCTGGGCTCATGGAAGGCCACTTTAGAATAGTCCAACGCTTTTCTCTCAGCCATTCTTGGGTGTTTTTGGCTGTGTGTTTTGGATCGTTGTCCTGTTGGAAGACCCATGACCTGCGACTGAGACCAAGCTTTCTGACACTAGGCAGCACATTTCTCTCCAGAATGCCTTGATAGTCTTCAGATTTCATTTTACCTTGCACACATTCAAGACACCCTGTGGCAGATGCAGCAAAGCAGCCCCAAAACATTACTGAGCCTCCTCCATGTTTCACCGTAGGGACAGTGTTCTTTTCTTCGTATGCTTGGTTTTTGAGTCTATGAACATAGAGTTGATGTGCCTTACCAAAAAGCTCCAGTTTGGTCTCATCTATCCAAAGGACATTCTCCCAGAAGCTTTGTGGCTTGTCAACATGCATTTTTGCAAATTCCAGTCTCTCTTTTTTATGATTTTTTTCAGCAGTGGTGTCGTCTCCCATGAAGTCCACTTTGGCTCAAACAACGACGAATGGTGCGATCTGACACTGATGTGCCTTGGCCTTGGAGTTCACCTTTAATTTCTTTGGAGGTTGTTCTGGGCTCTTTGGATACAATTCAAACGATCCGTCTCTTCAATTTGTCATCAATTTTCCTCTTGCGGCCACGTCCAGGGAGGTTGGCTACTGTCCCGTGGGTCTGGAACTTCTGAATAATATGAGCCACTGTTGTCACAGGAACTTCAAGCTGTTTAGAGATGATCTTATAGCCTTTACATTTAAGATGTTTGTCTATAATTTTTTTCGGATGTCCTGGGACAATTCTCTCCTTCGCTTTCTGTTGTCCATGTTCAGTGTGGTACACACCTTTTCACCAAACAGCAAAGTGACTACTTGTCTGCCTTTAAATAGGCAGACTGACTGATTATGAGTTTGTAAACACCTGTGATGTCAATTAAAGGACACACCTGAGTTAATCATGTCACTCTGGTCAAATAGTTTTCAATCTTTTATAGAGGTACCATCATTTTTGTCCAGCCCTATTTCATTAGTTTGTTTTTTTAAATAATTATGTTAATCAACAATTCAAAAGTGATGGCTGATTTTGATTATTTGATTTTCAATAAATTTTTATTTATTGTTACTTTTGTAAGTTTCAAGTGATTTCAGTGAGAATTGTGGGTTTTTCCTTCTTTAACTGAGGGGTACCAACAATTTTGTCCACGTGTGTATGTGTGGGTTATCAGTATCGGCCTTTAGTAGCTGAAAGTTATCGGTTTTAAAAAACAGTTATCGTGCATCCCTATTGATATGGTAAAAGCAGGTCAGATAAGTAAGAGGGTAAGAGTTTTTACTTCACTTTAAGCTCCTGCAGTGTTTTATCTCCTGATATTTAAACCTTTAAATTGAAAGGCCGTGTATTTCTCTTTTTCACACAAGTGCAATGGAGGCCCCTGTGACATTAAATCATCTCTGCTGTAATGTAAACACTTACCAAGAGTCATCTTAGTGCATCTTGGTTTCTCTTGGTGTTGTAGTTTATAACGACAGCGGTACAGTCCTCCATCTGAGAGCTTCACGTCCGAGAGCTTCACTGAGCCGTTACTTAGTATGACGATCCTCCCTTCGTAGTCTTTGTTCTGGACTCTGGCTTTTTTCGCCCTGAAGAAGTAAATGTCGTCTTCGTCTCCGTCTTTACTCCAGTCCAGTTCGTCGTTTTCACCAACTGGTGGGAAACAAGCGAGAATTGTGTCTCTGCCAGCCTCTGCTTCAACTCTCCGGTCCTCCTGACCGCCTGGAGGATCAGAGCAGGTCCAGAATCCACCTGCAGCAGGGACGACATCAGAGGGAGGCTATCACAGCCATTCCATTGAAGATCCAGCTCTAATTTTTCTTAGTAATATTACAAATGAAGGCAGCAATGCAGCCGCGAGACAGCAGAGACATTTTCA
This sequence comes from Hirundichthys speculiger, assembly GCA_018398805.1. Lineage (NCBI taxonomy): Eukaryota > Metazoa > Chordata > Actinopteri > Beloniformes > Exocoetidae > Hirundichthys > Hirundichthys speculiger. The sequence goes on from JAGFBZ010000020.1 coordinate 247,491, forward strand.
GAGATAATGGTAACGTATTTCTGGACTATAAGCCGCTACTTTTGTCCCACGCTTTAAACCATGAGGTTTATACAGAGATGCAGCTTTTCTATGAATTTTTCTTCAGCCCTCAGGGGGCGCTCTAGCAAGAAGTGCAACCAAAAAACAAACCAAGTTGTTAAAGAATATTCTGTTTTAAGTAGCCTATGTTGGCTATGCTACTCTACATACATTTTCTGAGCATCAATAACTTAGTATTGGACAAACTGATTAATCCAGGTGTGTCTGACCATTGTAGCTACTGGGACACACCTGGATTTATCAGTTTGTTGGTTCCCCAGTGGATTTCATGGTTCTGAATCCAGCACTGAGTGCAAGTGGACTCCGATACAGGTCCGTTTCGCAGGTCCGTTCCGGATGTCTTTGCTGTGTTGGGGGGTTTCAGTACACAGGAGGAGGAAAAATAAAGCAACTTGGTTTTAGTGTTCAGGAGGAAAATGACTTTACTGATTTGTTTGATCGGCACTTTTACTGCCGTGTTACAGGTTCTGTTCAGAAACAATCAGTTCAGATCTATGAATAAACACTTATGGTACAAAATCTTTCAATGTAAATATCTTATTTCTCAGCCTGGATACCGGCGGCTTATAGTCCGGTGCGGCTTATATGTGACAAAATATATATTTCGTTTAAATTTTCGTGGGTGCGGCTTATATATTTATATACGGTATATATTTCCCTTTCATTTTCTAATCATTAACTGTTTTAAATTGTAATAAAACTCCAGTTTGGGAGGGTGAGAAGCAATACAGTGGTCCCTTATTTTTGGCGGTTAATGGGTGCACCCCTGCGAAAATCAAAATCCGCAAACGGGACAGGTAGCCCTCGAGCCTCAATAATGTCTTTAAAATATGTTTAAAACCCGCAAAAAAGTATCAAGGCACTGCAGCGAAACAAGACAATGGCTCAACTGTGGTCTTTCTGTTTCCTTCACAGCCTCTGGTCTCTGAACCGTAGTAAAGAAACCGCTGGTATTTTTGGCTCGTAATTAGCGGCTAACCCGCTAACAACAACAAAACAAACAGTCCAGTTTTCTCTGCATGGAACGGGAACTTTATTCTGGCACTGCAGGAACTTGTAACATCACACAGGTTGTATTGTTGGGCTCCTGTCAGTTAACAGAGAATGTAAATCTATACACGCTGGGCTGCTGTTTATGCTCACTACACTTTTCATCTAACCCCGTTTTCATTCTGCCGTCCAACGACACACACTACATTACCCATAAGGCCACCTTCTTAAAGGGGCCAGGCTGGCTCACAGCATTTCTTCACTGTGAGAGAACGCGCACAACATCCTGTGATGTTTCCGCGATTTTTTTCTTTTTTTTTAATTATATTATATATTTCTGAAAAATCTACAAATAACTAAAACCGCGGAACTTAAAGCTCGAATTGATGAGGGATCACTGTAGTTGTATAACTGACTGTCCAGTTCATTATTGACACGACTTGGAACAAACTTTCAGACTTCACTTTAACAGCTTCACAAAGCAATAAAAACCTCAACGTTTTGATCCAAACTCTGTTGAAGCTCATTTCATCAGGCTGCCTCCAGATGTGCGACATCTCCAACATCTGGCTGATTCAGTCTAAAACATTTAAGAGAACTGCAGTTCTCTGATCGACCACAAGGGGCTGGCGGTCTCCACTGAGCTCCCTGCTCAAATGTGCAGCTCACTGCAGGAATCAGATGCATTTACGGGCTGCTTCAGAAGCCAGTTCAGGTCTCCACAGCTGGATCTGTGCAGGACGCCGTTTCTATGCTCCACACCAGTCGGACCAGTACCTGGCTGTCAACGCTTTAGTGGCTTGGTGCACATGTTATCTCTAATTATCTCTAGCTCTTATGGGGAAGAGCTGAGCGACCTGGAAAGTACCCACCAGGTACGACACACCTTCCTGGAAGCCCCAGACCAGTTCAGCTGGATTCCAGGAAAGTCAAACCAGGCCGGACCACGCCCACTAGACCAGGTGTGTCAAACTCCTGCATGTCTCAGTACACCTTATCAAAACAATTCACTTTTATTTCTTGCATTTTATCTACATTTTTAATCCCTTTTTTAAATCGAAAACAACTGCTGATTAACATTTTGCATTTTATTATTTTATCTTCTTTTTATTTCCTCCTGTTTTAATGTTCTCTTTAATGCTCTGTAATGCTTCTAATGTTTTATGTAAAGCACCTTGAACTGTCTTGAACATAAAATGTGTTACAAATAAACTTACTTTACCTTTTAACCTGACCTCTGGCTTCCATGAAGTCAAACCTACATCAGTGAAAATATGTTGTTTCTAACTCTGTTGATCTTAATAGGCAGGTCTAGATAATAGACGCATGTACTGATATTAAACTGTTCTCTTCCCACAGCACTCAGTTCAGGAACTAAGAGTCCTACCTGCAACTCCAAGAGCAAAAAACGAAGCCATCACGATCTTCATCTTGTTATAATCTGGGAGTTCGTCGAACCGGGAGCTTTTAAATCCGCTCCGTTCACGACAAAACCTTCAACCGGAGCCGGTTTAAAGTCTCTACGCGGAAACGCGTAGTCGCTTAGGGACCGTCAATAAATTACAAACTAAAAAAAAACGACAAACGCCTCCAAGCCGCGTGAGCCGGTGGTTTAAACCTGAGCCGAATTATAGTACAGCAAGAGACACATGAGACACACCTCCATTTACTGCATTATATCACTTCTTCCGTTTAATATTAACAGTTTATGAAAAAAAAGGTTTCCTTGAAAATGCTGCTACAATATAGAAGCAATCCGTAAATAGATGAAAAAGGTGTGTCTCATTTGTCTCTTGTAGTATTACAACTCAGCTCAGGTTTGGAGTCACTGGGTCACGTGGCTTGGGAATTATTTAAAAAAATCTCCCTGCCGTTCAATTTTTTTATCGACGGTCCCGAAATTATGGAGCCCCGTTTGGGTCATAATTCAATGAATAAATGAGTCTATGATTATGAAACACAGGCGTTTATTATTATAAAATATTTCCCATTATTATGAAATACATGTTTATTATTATGAAATATTTCCCATTATTATGAAAAAATGTAATTATTATGAAATATATTTTTATTATTATTCAATCTTATTTTAATTCATAATAGTTTATTTCAGAATGGCTTTTTTTAATCTAAGAATGAGTTTTTACATTATTGCTTCCTTTTTCATAATAATAATAATGACATTTTGTCACATTGGCTGATCCTTCTCCATTCTACGCTCTGACATCGACTAGTTGGTGGGGGACTCGCATCGAGCCTGTTGGCTAACTCTCGGAGTAAGTCAGAAAAGGATCTTTCTCCTGTCGCCATGCCATCAAAATCAAGTTTTCTCTACATTTCGCGCTACGTTTCTTAGTCGATGTCAACTTTTAACCGTAAACTGAGGTGCATTCTGCCACCTACTGTCCTGGAGTATATACATTGCACCTCTCGCCCACTATCGATATTCACTGTTCTGTTGCTTATGCCTAAATGAAAGAGCAGCCAATTACATAAATGGCTCCGCCCTCTCTGCTGTGATTGACACACAAATCATTCTTATGAAAAACAAATCCATTATTATGTAAAAGATCATTCTTAGGAAAAATGAAACCATTATCATAATAATGGGAAATATTTCATAATAATAAACACCTGTATTTCATAGTAATAGACATTGAATTGAATTATGACCCAAACGGGGCTCCGTATAAATGAGGGGCAGAGGCGTCTCAACCAAACGTCACACATCCAACTGTGAGGGATCTTTATTCTGGTCGTACCTGCGTAGGTAGGGTTCAGCTGCGACCCCTAGAACCGCGGTACGTTCATGTGTCCACACGGCGTATCTTCTCGGTCCTGTTGATGACATGAACTTCCCCGTGTGTCTCTACTGACCCAGAGTGACTTCTTTATGACTGTTTTCTCTCAGTTCATTTATAATTCATTTAAAAAGTCGTTTGACTTTTAACTAGATTAAGATGAAGAACTTTGTTGGCCATTTGTACACATCCACATGTGGGAGTTCTTGTGCAAAATGCAAAAAAAGGTAGGTAACCACTTTAAAATGAATGTTAATGCATGAAAGATGGGGGTTGATAGAGGCATGTTATAAACAATTACATGTTAAATACATCCTATTAACAAAATAGAAATGAAGATACCATGAGGTGAAGAACTATTGCTCGTGTACTTTTATTTATTGCACTTAGAGGTTAAGATGATTATTACACTTAAAAGCAAAGTAATTTAACTGCTGCACATGAAAAATAAGGAGTATCAGTCATTAAAAGCTGCAGATTTCCTCTTGGACTGAGGTAGCGGGTGTTTTGGAGTCAGTTCTTTGTTTTTTTGTCATAAATATCTATGAAAAGAGGAAATAGGCTGTAGAGAAACTTATTTAGTGTCAGTTATTATTCTGTCTGCTCTGCTGCTGGTTGTAGCTGTGAGCTTGAAAGAAGAGTGAGCTGGGTGGTGCATGTCTCATGATTTTCTGTTCGTTCGTGTAGCACAGCGTAGAGGTGTCCATGGATGGAAGATCCACAGCAGGTAGGTTCCGTGCACAAGGCCAACTCCAGGGGAATGAGGAGTTCCCCAGCCTGTCAACAGATAAAAACCCCCTCCAGTCCTGGATCTGAACACCTCTTTAGGGAGGCATCCTGACAGGATGCCCAGACCACATCAGCGGGCTCCTCTCCACGTGGAGCAGCAGCGACTCTACTCTGAGTCTCCCCCCCGATGGTGGAACTTCTCACCAGTCACGTTCATTCAACATGCTGGAAGTCCCAGATGTCCCAAACACAGCAGCAGCAGAAACACCTCCTGCCCACTGTCAAGCACGGCGGTGGAGGTATAGTTATTTGGCACAGCGTCGTACCCTGGGGGCCCAGGAACCTTACAGGCGCAGAGTCAACCACGAGCTCCTCTGTTAAGTTGGAACATCTTTTTAAAACACTGCGTACTGCTCAGCGGCGGAGCTTCAGGGGAGAATGGGGGGGGGGGGGGGGGGGGGGGGGCAGTACTCCCCCGGCCAGAGCCCAGGAGGGCCCGGTGAAAAACAAAGAAACAGACCTCTCCTCAGGCATCGGTCACACCTTGCGCACTACTGGATACAACAACTTCTGCGAAAAGTATATGTGCTACGTACGAGGTTATATATAGGTTGCTCCAGCCAGAATGAGTCAGGGTTGGTTTCTACACAGTGAATTAAATGTTGTGCTGCATGGCTGGCTTCATGTTCACTCTCACAGTTAACTTTACAATGTGGTGTACATTTACAAGTGGATCGCCGGTAAGATCTGCAAATGTATTTTGTGGTTAGCAAAGCTAAACCAAGACCTGCGTGGCAAAAATCTGGACAACATCCGAATTTGTTCGGCCCATTTCGTGTCAGGTAAGTTAAGTGAAATGTTGTTAGCTCTTAATTTCACACATGAACAATTATCAAGAAAAAAAGCTCTTAATTTCTAGTCTAATGATAATATCAAGCTACCACCTAGCTACACTAGCAAGACAGTTCTTAAAATGTAGAGCTACAATGTGCTATATTTCTCATTGTATTCCAGGTAAAAGGTCTGACCTTTATCAAAAGGATGACCCAGATTGGGTTCCATCTGTTGGAATGACGGGTAGAAACCAGGTAGTTTACGATGTCGGGGTATCCAATCGAAGGGAGGCTCTCCGGCTCATCATTGCTCCAAGACGAGGGAGCTAACTCGTACGGATCGGCACCACCGACAAACTGTTAACTTTTCAGAATCTTTCCCGTGGCCCAAGTCCTCCTCTGTATGTTTTTGCATCTGTAACGCCTTTTGAAGAGCTTTTCTGTGGTTTATCCATCCTTTATCCACGGTCGTTTGCATTGATCCAGCGGTGTGTTTACATCCGAGTACCTCCAAGATGGCCGCGCATCCGGGTCACTGACCAAAATGTGATGTAGGTGAAAACCCTCTATAGTCTCCCGCGTGTCGTCACAACCGCATACCGCCGAATAGATTTTAGACAATATATTATGCCATAATACTACAGGTTTGATTGATTTCAAAATGGCATGGTCGCTCTTCGTGGTGTTGAACTCTTACTATCAAATGCTTTGAATATACACAACATACAACATACACAAGCCCCGCTGTTGCAGGCATGTGTATGTTGTAAAAGGATGTACCGTATTTTCCGGACGATAAAGCGCACCTGAATATAAGCCGCACCCATTAAAATTTAAATGAAATATATATTTTGTCACATATAAGCCGCACCGGACTATAAGCCACCGGTATCCAGGCTGAGAAATAAGATATTCACATCGAAAGATTTTGTACCATAAGTGTTTATTCACATACCTGAACTGATTGTTTCTGAACAGAACCTGTAACACGGCAGTAAAAGTGCCGATCAAACAAAACAGAAAAGTCATTTTCCTCCTGCACACTAAAACCAAGTTGCTTTATTTTTTCTCCTCCTGTGTACTGAACCACCCCACACAGCAAAGACATCTAACCCGCAAAACGGACCCGTATCGGGGTCCACTTGCACTCAGTGCTGGATTCGCTTTGGAGCCGGATCGCGGACCTGCTGGCTCCACTCTGCATCCGGTCCACATCTGCGATTAAAACCTTACCTCTGCGGCGGGTCCACTCAGAACCCTGAAATCCACTGGGGAACCAACAAAATGACTGGACAAACTGATAAATCCAGGTGTGTCTGAGTAGCTACAATGGTCAGACACACCTGGATTAATCAGTTTGTCCAATAATAACAAGTATTGATGCTCACAAAATGAATGTAGAGTAGCATAGCCAACATAGGCTATTTAACAAAAACAGAATAGCCTTTAACTACTTGGTTTGTTTTTGGTTTTTGCACTTCCTGCTAGAGCGCCCCCTGAGGGCTGAAGAAAAATTCATAGAAAAGCTGCATCTCTGTATAAACCTCATGGTTTAAAGCGTGGGACAAAAGTAGCGGCTTATAGTCCGGAAATACAGTAATCACAAGCTTTATTGGATTTAAAGGGCCCGGTCATGTGCCCCGACCCCGGCCCGGCAGAGACTTGTTCTGCTGCTGGTTCTGCTGTCAGTGCTGAAAAATCGGTTTCAGCAGATACATGTGCAGGTGGGTGAGTGCTGTTTTCATTTCCGCCTCGACCAGGATGTGGCTTAGAGCCTCAGTTTCTCAGAAGGCCACACACATCACAGAGACGGTATGGAAGGTGCAGCGCTCTGCCTCGTGATCTGTAAGAAATTTAATTTCATTTCACAGTTTTGATTGTAATTTGTCAAGTTCCAGATGCTCGGAGTCACGTTCTGGGTTTCTAATGTCCTGAGCCAAAAATGCTCAAAACTCTGGTTTTATCTCCGTTTCTTGGAGAAGTTTCTTGCTTTTTGCTGTTTAACATCATGTTTTTTAAGTATTTGAGCTGAGGCAACCTTCAAGTCGTTCAGTGTAATTAAGAACTGATAACGGTTCTTCTGTAAGAGCGTTGATGAGGCAGATAGACTCGAAGCCTGAGAACGTCACCACCATTTCCTGTTGTCACCTGCAGCAGCCACTCTGAGCATCCAGCCTGACAGGTCTCAGTTCTTCCGCTACGAGTCCTTCACCCTGGACTGTGCGGCGCTGGGCTACTCCGCTGGATGGACGGTGAGGAGGAACACCTCGTCTGGGTCACGTGTCTCCTGTGAGGACGGCTGGGGACAGAGTAATGGGTCCTCCTGCTTCAGTCAGCGAGTCTACTCATCAGACAGCGGAGCCTACTGGTGTGAGTCCGACTGGGGGGAGTGCAGCAACGTCCTCGATGTCACAGTGACCAGTAAGCTTCAAATTATTCACGCCAATGTGATATGGTGGACTTGATTTAGGCCCACTAAAGATTCAGTGGTTTTAGTAAACTGACGTTTCCTTGGTCATTCCCTTAAAAAGATGAACCGTAGAAAAAAAATCTTGGTGGGGCTGGTGTGCCAACATTTTTCCCTGCCTAATCTAGCATAAGCATTAAAATGAACAGTCGGAAAATGACTACAGGTGCACAATCATAATTTCATTTCAGTTTCCAGTTTCACAGAAGAAGTAACAATTTACAGCTATATTAGACTTTATGCTATCAAATACTATACAATTAAAGGATAAATTGTCCCTCCGGAAGGATGCTGTGCAGCCTCTCCAATAAGGTACCAGCTATTGAATCCACACAGCTGTTGGGTAGCTTGATGAATCCATAGAACCGCTCCTGTACATTGTTGCGTCCATCAATGTCCCTCAGTACCAGAACTAGCTGACATCATGTCCCCACATGGCTCATTCAAAAGCACCACAAAATTTAACACAATTGATTATCCTGGATAAAATATTACAGTTTTCATCTACCTCTTCATTGTGCCTTCTTTCAGCAACGTGGTGCCCATCATCTAGCTGCGTTGCTATGCTAATCTTTCCGAGCACTGCTAGCTTTACGCAGTTTTCCATGTGAACTTTGGATCTCTCATGTTTCTTGATCCGTTCAAAGAGGTGCTTTAAGTCAGTTAGTCCAGTCTTTGTCCAAGTCCAATCACATCTGTCACTTCTGAAGAGGATACAGGGGAAACAGAAAAGTGCATTAACTGCTCCACAACCTGCAAGCCACGTCTCACCTGTTGAACCGTCGTCGCCATCTCTCTTCCTCGTCGCCATATTTTTTTTTTCTCCCGACGTAGGACAGAGTCTTTGAGTCGTTCCACAAAATAAAACTATCGCTGGCGCTTCACGTAGCAATCATAAACCTTCACGCTAGAGCTCTTCACAGGTTCACTTTCATGGACCCGAACCCGAATGGACCCGTAAAAATTCGACCCGAAACCGACCCGACCCGAACTATTATCATAAGTCCGGGAGTCCGAACCCGAATGGACCCGAAATATTTGGACCCGGACCCAGAACCGGCCCGACCCGAGTCTTTAGTTTTTCGATCACGGAAGTTACCCGAATAGAACCAAGACAATCCAGCCCATAGTTGCTCATGTTAAAGTTGTCTAGCTTTGAATAAAACTTCATTTTCTTACCTAAAGTTGTCTTCTTCTACCCGGTTCAGTTGCTACATAGGCTACGTGATGTAAACAACAATAAATCCACGTCGTTAGTTTCTATGTGAATACATATGCTATTGGTAGCAACTGCTAACGCTAACAGCCTACACTGGTCAGGACGTGTCGTGAACATATTCTCTCATCCAGCGTTGTCATGTTGGCGAACCGTTGTTCTTTACAGCTGCCGGGCAAACCGCTAATAACACGCTACGGCAACACGACTGTTTCATGATAAATACGCCACGTTAATGAATAATTATTTTAACTGCCCCGAGTCCTGACATTGGCTGCCACCGCCAATATCTTTACCTCTCTCGAGTAAACGTGGACCCAGCCTGTCAGAGAGCACCGACCGGACCCGAGACTAACCACCGATTGCAACCCAAACCCAAAGTCACGTCTTTTGAAGGACCCAAGACCCGATTCTGGTCGCGACCTTGGGTTTTCGGGTTGTTGGGTAGTTCCGAAGACCTCTACTTCACTCATTTTACGTAGCAGTTGGGGCTACATTTCCAGCGCCCCATCGGCGTTAAATTTGGTGACATTGATAGGCCAATTATCAATAATTTTCCCCTAGCAACCATAACCGGATTGGCTATTTAGCTGCAGGTCAGGGGCGCTTTGCCGAGCGAGGTCGGTGAAAATTCACTCTTTAATGAGTGTCATTTGGTGGAAATGTTGTTTAAAGTATTTAAGTCGCATGTAGGCACACACATACTATTAAGTAAATCTGACGCTGATCAAATAAATAAATAAAAATAAAATAAAATAAATATTTTTCCCCTCCACAGCTGGTGGGGCAGAGCCCCAGCGCCCCCTATGGGCCAGCTGCCTCTGAACCGTAGTGCTGTTGGTTCCGTGGAACCTGCTTGCAGCCTCGTTACATTAGCAAATGAGCTGAGGCCTTTCTGCTGAGATGATGGAGCATCTGGTGGTTTTTTTGTGTGTGTTCACCAGCTGGCGCTGTGATCCTGGAAAGCCCTGTTCTTCCTGTGGCATCAGGAGACACCGTGACGCTTCGCTGCTCCTACAAGAAAAGATACGACCCAAGATCTTCGTCCAATTTCACCGCCTCGTTCTACAGAAACGGGGATTTTATTGGGAGTCATCCAGAAGGAAAGATGACTCTTGCCAAGGTGTCCAAATCTGACGAGGGCCTCTACAAGTGCAGACACCCAACAGCAGGAGACTCCCCAGAGAGTTTTCTGGCTGTGAGAGGTGATTATGATTACGTACAGTAGAAATTTCCTGTCATTCTTTAATTTTCCTCCAAATTGTTAATTTCAGTTCGATTCAATTATTATTTTTTTTTATTTTATAGCATATATTACAATGCAAGTTGTCTCTAGGGGCTTTACGGAGACCCAGATCATGACCCCTGGGCAAATATCATTAACTAAACTCATAATATTAAATCCTAATCAAAGAAAAATGGCAAGTAAAACTTCCGTAGTGGGAGAAAAAAACCTTTAAGCAAAACAGTGAGGAGAAGGAACTACACTTTAAGAGGAAGAAACCTTGATCGGGACCTGGATCATGAGGGGGGACGTTCCTGCTGAAGACCAGCTGGGTAAAGAAATAAAAGAGGAGGTAGACAGGACAGAGAGAAGATGGAGGACAAAGAGAGGGGGGCGCACTCATCCCAGTAATACCATATTGGACAAAATGTATAAATAATAATCATCCATTAACTGGAGAACTAATAATTCCATGTTCTTCTATTCTGACTGATTGTTAGTACATGAACTCCAGAGATAACTATATAAACAGATGTAGGCAGCAACACTGAGGTGGTCAGAGGATCAGACTGCTGTTACTCAGGAGTCTTTATATGGCTGGTTACTCCCATATATTATCAGTTTAAATTTTAATTTTAACTGAAAAATAAAATAAAAGTTAAAATTAAATGAAACAACAAACTGGCGTAGTTGAGGGCGTGGATTAGTGAGTGACACCCGCATTGCCATGGATGGTGAACATGACTGGCTGCTCCTACAGCCAGGCCTTCCAGACCAGCCTGGACGCTTCCCAGCTAACCAACCTGGAAGATCAGCTCCAGCGGTGGCCCTCTGCTGGCCATCGCTGGTACTGGTTCTTGGTGATGCCCAGGACCAGTACCAGCAACCTCACTGTCAAACTGATGCAACATGAGACATCTACAAGAAGCTACGGGAAGTGTTTTATTTGCTTTTTAGTTGGTAAGGTTCAATGACGTGTTTGAAACGGTTTCTTCCTCACAGTCAGAGCTCAGCCTACAGACGTCAGTCTCACTCCTCTCATGTCTCCGATGAGGCTGCTGTGTTCGATCCTGCTGTTCGTCCTCTACAATGTCATCCTCATGCTGTGTATCTACACGTACTGGAAGATGGCTCGAGGTAAAAACAGATCTAACAGTCCTAATTTCTACTTTAAGACCAGATACACTGATTTCAGGATCAGTAGATATATATATATATATAGATAGATATATTATATATATATATATATATATATATATATATATATATATATATATATATATATATATCAGGTTTCTTGTTACCAGTAAGTAAAAATATCTTGCTGCCTGAAAAGATCGCTTCTCTTGAACTGAATCAAATTCACCCAGAATTTAGTCTTTATTTCTTGTATTTTAAATCGTTTTTTATTTCACAGTGCATCTTTTCAATCTGTCTCTTCCACCAAAGGAAAACTCTCTGATGGAATAAATAAAACGATCTTATATCAGAATATTAAAGTGTATAAAATGACTCACACAAGGATCAGGGTTTAGTTAGCTTCTCTGTTGCAGTTTTGTCTCCTCAGAGTTCCAGATATTTTCAAGGAATTTCAGTGACAGATAAACTTTCACAGAAGAAAATTATCACTGCTATGAAAATAAGTTGTGTGGAGGCTGATTTAAGCATCTGCATCAAACCCTACGCCCTAACCCTAATTACGCTGTAGCTCTGATGTGCACATGTCTAACTGTAAGTGAGTCATTCTTTAAATGTCCCACTGATACTTCTTTGTCGTTTTGAAGTCGGGTAGAACGATAGTCTGCTGGAATTGCTTTGAGCTACTTACAGAAAGTGAACAAAAGGAAGCTCAGTACTGCTGGCTGCAGTGCCGCAGAAAAGAACCCTGCACTGCCATCTAGTGGTTGGTAGTTGAATTACACAGCAACAGAAACAATAGCATACGAGTATGAACGGCAGAGGTGACGTAGGGGCCGCAAGTAGCCTACAGGGGAACATACATCAGCCTTTTAAAAAGCCTCTTTCAATAATAACCTACTCCACCTTTCAAAAAGGTTGCATGTGATGGTTTGTGTGAAAACATTTTATGTTGAATGTAAAATCTAAAACTCCTTATTGCACTTCATAGTTAAGTTAATTCAAGTTCAAGTTAAGTTAATTAATTTATAATTTTCCTAATTTTTAGGGGTGGGCAAGTTAACGCATTATTATTGCGTTAACTCGTTAATTTATTAACGCCGACATCACACATATTTTATCATGCGTTAACGCATGTTGCTCACATGCTTTTGTTTTGAAAAGTCCGTTACTGGCTGCTGCGGAACTGGAAGAGAATTGGCGAGAAAACATGCAGAAAAGCTAAAACAGACATGGAGAGCGGTAAAAATCTGTGTACTTTACAGTTCAGGTAGCAACTCAGGTAGCAATATTAACAATTCTTTCTAAAAAAAATATCTGGACTGCAAAAAATCTTTAGCGTCATTCCTCCATGTTCCATCAGATCTGCTCCATGTGTTCACTGTCCTGCTGTTCTCTAGCTGGTTACTGGCAGTGTGGCTCCATCTAGTGGCACAGATGTGTAACGACAACAGAAAGTCCAGTCCTTGATTATAAAACAAATTCAGTCCTGTGGCCTGTTTTTTAATTTAGTATTTTTGATCCAAGTCTAAAATTGAAACATAAAAAATAGCATTTTTTCATTTTTTGTGTTAGATTTAAAAACGAAAAACATAATAAAATGTCACTTTTTAATGTTTTTTATTTTTGAAAAAGGAAAGAATGAATGAAACACGGATTGGTAAAGTTACTGAACTTTAACATGGACATTTTTATTTTAAAGTTCTCCCAGACGGAGGATTCAACAGAAACAAGGTTATTTGTAACAACTGACAAGTTGAACTCCCCGTTAAAAGTTTCTGCTGTTACCTCAGAAATTACCTGTTTTAATGTTCTGATTGTGCTGAGACACAATCATTTTGTTGGATTTTGTTTGTAGACTTTATTTATTTTTTATAAAAACAGGATGACATTAATGTCCTGGCAGTGGCCATAGGCTTTATTTTATTTTATATTTTTAAGATGAGATTTACAGTAAATATGTGTTACTGACAAGTGTTGATGTTAAAAGTGTTTAACAGCAAATGTTATGGCACTTTAGTTCATATGGCAGCAGAACATTTGAACAAAAGCGCATTTTACACTACTTTTGAATTCATTATTTGATTTTTCATATACAATGCGATTAATCAGGGAAATAATGTGAATAATTGCGATTAAAAATTTTAATCGTTGCCCAGCCCTAGTAATTTTGTGTTACGGCCCCCTGGTTGGGACTAAGAGGGTTAAGTCAGTTGTTTTTCTGGATTTAAAACAGATGCTCTTAGCGGCTCTAAATCACTGTTCCAACTTCTGCTTCATCAAAGTCACCCCCCCCCCCCCCCCACCCAATTTAAAAAAAACAAGAAAAGAAAAATGTAGTCATGAAATGATTCAAATTAGTTGGTTAAACAAAGCAGTTGGTAGATGGAAATCAGCTGATATTAGCTGTGAATACGTGTTTGTTGTGGTTTGTAAGGGGAAGTCACGTCTAATAGCTCGTCAACACAGAAACACTGAACGGAAAAGCAGATCAGAGGTTGATTGTATCAGCTGACCCTAACCACCAATCACAGCAGAGCTTCCTGCCCACGACTCACCCGCTTCTGGTTCAGTGAACCAGAACAACCTGGCAGCAGACAGTTAGGTGGTTTATGAGTCAAAGGTGGAATAAAGCTGCACCTGTAAACAGATAAAAGACGGAAAGTAATTTCCTCTGTGTGAAGCTAAAAACCTACAACTCTCATCTTCCAAACACCATTTCTCGTAAACACAAGCAAAGCTATTATTTGATGTGGCAACAAACTCAACGTTGGAAGAGGTTTAAGGAAAACTTGTATATTTCATATAATATACGAGTGACATATTCAAGTGTGGCAGGTGAGGGTGCCGTGGTTGGTTATAAAAGGAGAACTACTTGCACCATGTTCCCCATGTCTAAGGCAGCAAACTGATTATCATGCCGTGAAACCATGTTTCACTGTGAAAATTGTTTTTTTTTTGGGGGGTGGGGGGTTAAAGCCTCTCTCTTTAACGTCCAAGTGCCCAAAGAGACTTCCAATTACCAAGAGTTTTAGGCATGCACAGGTAGTGCTGGGTGGTATGACCAAAAATTTATATCACGGTATTTTTCAAAATTATATCGGTTTCACGGTATATCACTGTATTTTTTTTTAAGGCACAACCGGGTGTTAACCACATTTTCAAATCATTTAGAGAGGAATTGCTGCAGTTAATTGGCTTAGAAAGACCTATTTTACTGTCACGACTGGGTAGCACATATCTGGGATCCAGCGTTTTGATCAGCTCCCTGAGGCCGTCTTTCTCCACAGTACTTAGCGGTACCAGGTCTTTCGCTAAGTGGACAGTGATCGTGTTGGTTATTTCGATCCACCGTTTACTTTTTTTTATCAAAGGCAGTGCCCCTAGCAAACGCGTCTTTAATTGTCATCTGACTTGACTTTTCTGCAGCAGTAACGTTACTAGCGTTAGCTGCAGAGGACGCAGACCTCAGCTTCATGCATTCCTTGTATTCTAACAAATGTTTGCTGCTTAGGTGGTGTAGCAGATTGCGGGTGTTTTCTCCCGCGGCTACAACTTTAGCTCGGCAACATTTGCAGATTATTGTAGTTTGTTGGACGTCGTCTTTTTTAAATCCAAAGAACTTCCACGCGACAGACACGGCTCCTCATTTAGGAAGAAGTTCCTCAGTCTCATGTTGCCATTGTTGACTTTCTCTGTTTGCAGCCATCCCCATTTAACCATAAACTAGTAGCGTGTTGTGCCTCCAGTGCAACTGCAAAACAGTCCCCTGTCAAACAATGTTCTACGGCACTTATGTTCCGCCGCGCGGCGTTCCCAACGTTGTGTACGCTACAGTACATACTCACCAGTATTATGGAATATGAAAAATTTATATCATAAGAAAAATAAACACTGGTATTCGGTATGAACCGGTATACTGACCAGCACTATGCACAGGTAATTTTCAGTCTGGCTTTGAACTACCTTCAAGTCCAGAAGAAGCCAGCTCAGCAACAATCATCTTTGCAGACGTCCAAGGATTCTTTTTGATGTTTCTTTCTTTCCACCCCAACATTTTGGAAATCCTGCACTTTTGATCATGTCCTGGTTTGTTTACGACAACAATTGTCAACTTGTACTTGGCAACTGTGACATGTACAGTTGTTGGAGACACAGTTAAATGCTTGGAAATGACAGCTAAGCGTTGCACCTGCAGATGACCATCAGGTGACCATCTATATTCTGAGTTCCAGGCTGATGTATTTTCTTTAAGTAGGGTTCAAATGCTGATTGATTGATCAGGGTACGTTTGAAGACACTTGGGGGCTCATAATTTTAACCAGTTTTCAATAACCAACTAGGTTCTTAACTTTGAGGAATGTTTTACTATCTGAATTGATATAAATAATGCAATCATTGATCAGCATTTTGGAGAAATGTTCCACAGTTCCTTGGGGGTTCGACCGTATCTGAGTATGTTGTTGGCATAAACTTCTAGCTTGGCTTATTTATTCATGTTTTTAATTTGATAGTAAAAGCAATGGAAATCCTCCCCTTGTGTTGGTTCGTTAATGGTTGTATGTGTGCTCCTGCTAGCAGTGTGGACTTGAGTCACATGACCTGGACTCCAGTGAGACTTGAGCTGTTGCTTTGAAGACTTTAGATTTGACTTGACAAAATGTAAAAGGACTTGTGACCTCAGCTGGAATTGAGCCTGTTGATTTGAAAACACTTGATATTTTACCCAAAACCCAAAGATTATTTCACTGGTCTCAACTCAACAAACGCAGACCGTCTCTGTCTCTCTCTCTGCTGTACGTACGTGTTCATGAGCTGTCAGAACAGCAAATTGATTTCATTCCTTCAGACAAAAACAGCATTTTACAAATGTATTCCCAAGAATAATTTTGTTTGGGTACAAAATCTACAAAATAGCTAACAAAGAACAAATTGCAATAATTAAAACATGTGTCAACGATCACAGATGGAAATGGAGCAACTTCTAACTTGGTTGACATTTGAAGTTGCAGAAAGAACGGTAGCTAGTGCTCTCATGCTCTGACGTCTATCATTTACATTCAAAATATAATTGCACCATTGTTAAAAGGACTCAAAAGTACTTGACGTTTGAAGTTTCTTATATGAGACATGACTTGAGATTAGGAAGACAAGGACTTGGTCCCTCTTCTGGCTCCTGCATTTTAATTCCCTAATTTTATTCTAACAAGTATTTTTTCTGTGTTTCTCATGCAGCTCGAGCTGATAAGAAGAAGAGAGAGTCGCATCGTTTCAGACCGGAGTGATGAAGAACAAGAACAGCAAGATGTTAATACGATTAAACTGCGCAGACCTTCAATAATTTCCAAGCTTTTCCAGCCAACATTTGCATGTGCGGCCCATCTCAGACTTACACTTACAAATGAGGCCTCTTATGGGATTGATTGCTGGTTCCACTTTGTACCTCATGTGAATTGCCCAGTTGGGTTTATTTATGTCTTTGGCCCCAGTGGGACCCAGATAAGACGCCCATTGTGGGCCAGGGCCATTCATCCCTGCTAGGGTTTGTGGAGTTGAGGGCCCAAATGCAGGTATTCCCAAACAAAAGTCTGGAAACAAACAAAACTGCTGCCATGGAATGTCCAGAGATATAAAACCCAATGAGCAAACAAGGTAACTGAAGACAAAAACCAACACAGCACAGAACAGGACGTGAAGAGACAAAGCAGATGAAAATGGGATGAAAATGGGATGAAAACAGGCGAATCAGCAACCAGGAGAGAAAAAGACGAGAGCATATAAAGATGGGAGTGAAAGCAATCAGGGGCACTAACACGAGGAAGTGAAACCAAACTCAACGAGGGAACGATAGACTTTCAAAGTATAACAGGAAGTAAAGCAGACTGTGGGGAAAAGACACAAGGAATACAGGAAAAGGCAGACAAACACCAGAAAGCCAAGAAAAAAGCCCCACAAACACAAAACCAACCCCCAAACCATGACAGTCCCCAGACCAGGGGGCTCATTTTTCCTGCTAGTTTATGTCTCAGCTGGGCCAAACGCACAAATGTAGGCTGGCTTTACATTACAACTACGCCTGTATTTCCTAAGCTCATCTTTAATAGTAGCAGTAGTGATGAAACTCTTATTGTTGGCAGATGCAGATGGTGATTTTCCAATGTAGATATTCACACCAGCAGAAGAAAGCGAATTCTAGAGGAATGATAAAAGAACTGGACCGATAATGGATAAGGCCTTTGGCGACAGATGATGATACTACAGGATCTGTAGGTCCAGTCTAGTTCTTATAGCTCAAGTGTTTCTGTTGACAGAGACAAACGAACTATCACACTGTTAATAATCTTGATGCCAAGCTTCTAGGGGTGTAAAGATAAACTGATTTGAATCGGTTATCGATCTGTGATGTATGAGATCCGAGTGCATCGGTCAATGGAGAACTGGATCGGTAAAAATGCACTACGAACGGTCCGATGTCCCATATTTACAGCCGCAAATCGGTTTTCCTGAGGTCCAGCGACCCAGACCTGCCAACCTTCCAACGGGCGGGTGAACTCTCACGAGACTCCAGAGTTGACGTTTTACCTGTAAGAGTCGTGACGTCAGCTATGTAGCTAGAGAGCGGCTAGCAACATGTCAGACAACGCGGATGAAATACACAGCGCTTCTCACCACTGATAAATGTAGGTAGGAAATGTGAACGTACGCTCGTCTGCCTCGTCCCCGGCGTGGACATCACTAGGTCCTGCTTCTAGTCTCGCTTAGCAATGTGACCTCCAAACACTCCAAGTACACATGAATGAAGAACGTTGGTCTGACTGAAATAATGGAACAATCTGACCTGATTGGTTCTGGACAGGATTTACTGACCGTCCAAGTGTCATTTAAAGGGCCGATTTCTGAAGTGCCCAGTTTGCTTATTAGGGCAATTACATGATAATTGAATTTTAAAAAAAATCTCCTGACTCCGACACCCCCCCCTCAAAATAGAAAACTCCTCGGATCTACAGGATTCACGTAGGTCAACCTTTTTGACTTCAAAACAGCGAATTTCGACGAAAAGTGGGGGATTTTCATGCCTGAAGTATTAGTTATTCAGTGTTTAGAGCTTTTTGTGATTAAGAAAAATTTTTTTTTTAAAGAAAAGCTAATGTTCAGAGTTTAAGGCACCAAAAAGACATGTTGAATTTAACACGCTATTTTCTATAACTGCTTACTAAAGTTTTGGATCCATGTATCTTGTTGTCAGTGATGTTATTCATTCTGAATTTTTGCCTTTAATAGGCAACTTAATTGTTTTTTATAACAGCTACTTTTATTTTTGATATCTAACCTCAGCCTTATGCTCAGTGTATTCTCACATTAGCAGGAATAATTAAACTTTGTACCATTTTTATCTTTTATTTTCTGTTGAGGGAAAGTAAGAAATGGATTTTAAGTATGAGCGGAGTTTTGCAAACCTGTGAAGTGAGACACACCAGATTGGGAGTTTTGCGTTTCATTGTGTAACGTCAATTATCCCCCCAGGTATATTGTAAAGGCTTAAGTTAATGTCTGAATTTATGTTCAGTAGGCCTGGTGTACTGTCTCTGGGACATTAAATAAACAAAAGAATACTATTTTGGAATTAAATTTGTGTTTCTCTTTTTTTTCTCAGTAATAAAGCAAAATAAGTAGTTGGGGTTAAATTGTCAATTTTTATTGAATCGAACTGAACCGATCCGTATCGAATCGTTTACTATTTTGAATGATTTGTCCCTGAATCGGATCGTAGTCTGTGAATTGAGATTTGAATCGGATCGTTTTGTGAGAGAAAGATTCAAACCCCTACAAGCTTCTGGTTCGTTGTCACCTTTAAATGATCAAATATGAACATAACTGATCTTCTAGTGTTCCACGGGTTAGGGGGTATAACCGTCATCAAAGTTCAGCTGACAGATATCGTTTAAACGGTTTATTTCAAGTAAGCTATGAAGCAAAGCCCCACGTCAAAGGAGATGTGTTACACTCTTTTTTTTTAGAAATGAGTCTTACAGCTTTGTGCAGCACATCTCCAAGGCCACAGCAGATGCAGCGTGATGTGTTGGTTGAAGTTAAAGATGGGATCGATTTTCAGCTGACTCCTGACTCCATTAACCACAAACAAAGTCTCTGAGATGGTCGGATGGTGCAAATAACACTGTATGACCTTTAACCTTAGGATTATTTGTTTAATCAATAATAGTCCCATGATTAGATAGCTTTAAGAGCAATAACGTGAAGTAGTTGTCTCCTGTATGATTTCATGGGTCTCACATGGCTGCAGAGGTTTCATTCCTCTTTCCAACGTTGCTTCAGTTCATTGAGGTTTATTGTGGTTTTTGGCTTTTCAAGTGTCCCCAAAAACCAGCACCTTTCAATGTGGTTCAGGTCTGGTCTTTGACCAGGCCATTTCAAAACCTTTCTCCAAAACAAGCCCTGATCACCAACCACCCCCCGCCGTGCTTGACAGTGGGTGTGAGGTTGTTGACGCCAAATGACTGAGACGTTCAGTAAATAAAGTTGACTCATGAAACTTTTTCACAGTTACAGTAAAAACAAGTGCCTTACAATGAAATATTGAAAGAATTTAAAATGATAAATTCAGTAATAACTAGAAAAGCACTCGGAGATCGCAGACCTGCACCAAGCCCAACAGTTCCCCATATAGCGATTTACAGATTGCGATAAAATCCGCGTTCTGGATCAGATTGGGAAATTTGATAGAGGTTCCCATTGTCAATCCCTGAGTCAATTTTCATGAGTTTTTGGCAATAATTAACGGAGATATTGAGAAACAAAATTTTCGGCCCCATTGACCGCAATGTTATCGAGAATTTGAAAGTGATCCAGAATCCAGGATTTCTTCTGGATCACACCCAAAATGATATCAGTTCTTCCTTTTCACATTTCTGACAACTCCTGAAAATTTCATCAAAATCCATCCATAACTTTTTGAGTTATCTTGAACACAGATAGATAAACGCCACCGACAGAACTGACATGAACCCCTGGGTTCCTCTGGTGATATTATAAAAAAGTCAAACTTGTGGGTGACTGGCAGCATCTCCATCCACCGTCAGCTGCAGCAGCCAGGATGATCCTGTCTCACCATGTGACTGTGGAGGATTTCTGACTCCTATTTAGATCTGACACATGTTCAGGGCTGGAAACGAGTGGAAGAAAAGCAAATGTTTGATCAAATGACTCAAAAACACTCGTGTTACAGCACAGTAACAAGTGAGAGAGACTGAAAGTGAGAATTAGGATTGTACACTGCAAAAAAAGGGGGTCTTCAAACAAGATAAAAACACTACAACTAAGGAAAAAGGTTCTCAAAACAAGTGAAAAAAATCTGTCCATGCAGAAAGATAATTTCACTTGGTAAGATTTCTTAAATTAAGATTGTAGGAACACTTGTTTCTAGATTTAAGAAAGGTATGGTTTGTTATTGATTCTTAAAACAAGATTTATTTTGGTGAGGAGAGGAGGAGGAAAAACATAATACATTTTATTTTAAGTGTTAATTGTCTCATTTTAGGAGTCCCTGCCTTTTTGAGACAAAAAAATGAAAGTTTTATTAGATATAAGATTATACTGATAAATTGAACACTTAAAATAAGAAAGTAATTATTAAAACAAGAAAAAACACTTCTAAATGTAAGTTTTATTTTTCTTGGTAAGAACCAAATAATTTGCAGTGTAGGTCACTGAGAAAATTAAAAAAAATAATAATTTCAAGTGAAAATATCTTGCTGCGTTTAAATTCCACCCTGAATTGAGTTTTTATTTCTTGTATTTTTTTTAATGGTGCAGTAACATGAAAATAAACTGATAAGTCAAAGAGGATTTTACTGACAGCAGGTTTATGTGGTTCGTTGAAACAAGACTTTTATAGTGAACTAGAAAAAGGAAAGCTGTTAATCTGGTACTGATGCCTGTTTTAAATTAATCCTGAATGCATCTTTTATGCCTAAATTAACCAGGAACTCAGAAATTTACTGTTGAGAGTATCGACTGACTCAGTGGGTAAATTTAAACAAAGATGAACATCCTGGTGGTTTCCAGGTCCAAGTCCTGGCAGTAACAGAACATTTGCAGCGTGAGGCCCCCTCCAGGAGAAACCTGGTAATTACAGTCTGGTTTTCAGATCAGCAGCAGTGAGATTCATCCATGTTTCCTCCTCATCTCTCACCTGCATCTCTAGACGACAACGCTGTTCCTACTCTGCAGTTTTAGAGATGCAAACTGACAGCTGGGAACCTTTATTTAAAGTTTCCTTCCCCAACAGTGACACAGCTGAGGAATGAAGCTGGACAGGTTGTTTAAATCTTTCCAGGTACAATAAAAACAGTTTCTGTGAGTCACTTGAACGTGCAGGTGTTTTGTGTGCAGAGAGGACACAAGTTAAAACAGTCAAAGTGGCTGATGAGAAACAAGCACTGACTAATGTGAACAGTTTCATGCAGGGATCTCTGGTAAAGATCAAATCTATTTTACACATAATGTTTCAGTGCTGCTAAAGCAAAGAGTCAATACGATTAGTTTAGTTTCATTTACTCTTCTTCAGTTTGAAGATGCCTGGGCTTTTTGAATTTCCCCTCAGGATTAATAAAATATCAACCTCTATGGTCCTTACCTGTAACAGAGGAGCAGATGTTGCTCTAAAACCTTTCCATACCTTTCAGCATTCACAGATCCTTCCAGAACATGCCGGTTGTCCAGACCGTATGGACTCATGCACCTCCAAACCATCAGAGATGCTGAACACTGATAACACGCTGGAAGATCTCTCTCCTCTTTGATCTGGAGAACCAACAAGATGCTTTGGAAATAAAACATATTGCACTGACGTATCCAAAGCTGCAGATAAAAATAATGCATAAAACCATAGGATCGACTGCTGTACCGCCCTAGGTGGAAATACAGTAACACTGGGCACATGCAGTGTTGACAAATCGCAGTGCTTCAACTCTTCCACCAGATGGCCCCATAACACCTCTGTTTGGAGCATCAGAAAGAGTCAAGGCCCTCACCTCACTGTCCTTGTGGAAAGAAAAGCAGGCTGTGCCCAATAATTCAGCCTGGGTTCAGGGGAGAATCTGCCTGTGTTCCTCAGGAGGAAACATCTGAACTGTGATCAGTGATGAGCTTCACCAGACATCTACGTGGATGTTCTGAGTGTCTTTCTGTTGAACTTTTCCAAGGTGGAGGTTGGTTTTTCACCACTTCTGAGTCAAGTTGAACACAAAAACGGTTTCAAATCCCAAAGTTAATGAAAGGAAGCAACCAAGTCAGTAAGGTGACCATCTTTTTTCCTTTACCAAGTGATCAGGTTTACTTATTTCAACTCTGAGGTGTCCTCATAGCACCTGGGTCATCAGGTTATGACTCAAGCTGACGTGAGTCACCTGTTGATGAGTCATCGTGACCTGATGAGTCCAGGTCATGGGATCAGACTCCAGCTGTTGCTCCAGAGTCTCCATCCGTCTCTGGTTTGACTCCCCAAACTGAACAGAAATAATCACAGGAGCTGAACGTTTCACTCTGATGTTGCTGAACAGATGTGTAATGACAACAGAAAGTCTCGTCCTCAATTATAAAACGACCTCCATTTTTGAGAATATGACTTCTAGATTAAAATATCGTCCTATATTTGGGTCAATACAGTAGTTTGATCAAGGACTTATTCAACAGCAGATGGGTATCCTGCAATGCTGGAAATGAGCATCAGAAGATTCTGAGCTCATCATGATCTGATCAGAAAGACTGATGTCAGACGCAGAGCTGGAGAGCCTTTGGTTCATCTATATGAGCTGAGTTTTCATTCAGATTTACACTATATTGCAAATATTATAGTCTGTGATTCCAGCGCCGACATGCTACCTGAACTGACATTTCTGAGTCATGTAAACCAGACAATTAAATATTTTTTAAAAATTCAGTCCCGTGGCCTTTTTGATAAAATTGAAATATAAAAAAAACATTGACATTGACAGACGGTGACATTTTTTGTTTTTTGTGTTAAATTAAAAAACAAAAGACAAAATAAAAAGTCACTTTTAAATTTTTGTATTATCATTTGTTCTTTTTACCCCAATTATCACACAGATTGATAAAGTTACAGAACTTTTACAAGGACATTATTCATTTTAAAGTTCTCCCAGACGGAGGATTGACAGAAACAAGGTTATTTGTAACAACTGACAAGTTGAACTCCCCGTTAAAAGTTTCTGCTGTTACCTCAGAAATTAATGTTTTAATGTTCTGATTGTGGCCTCTAGATTGTTGGATTTTGTTGGTAGATTTCCTGGCAGTGGCAATAAGCTTTATTTTATTTGACATTTTTTTAAAATTAGATTTACACTAAATATGTGTTACTGACAAGTGGTGATGTTAAAAGTGTTTGAACAACAAATGTTATGACACTTTAGTTCATATGGCAGCAGAACATTTAAATAAAAGTGCATTTTACACCACTTTTGAATTCATTACTTGATTTTCCGTATACAATGCTATTAATCGTGGTTAATCAGGGAAATCGTGTGATTAATCGTGATTTCAAATTTTGATCGTTGCCCAAATTAATTTTAACACATATGGAAGAACAGTAACAAACCCTGAACTGGATCAGACTTTCATCCACCAACGAGCAAACTGTAGTAAAAACCTGATCCAGAGATGCTCCAGCTAACAGGGACATTTAAAACTAAATAGATGAGTGACTAACTGACACCTCCCTTTAAGGCGGTTAGGGAGTGGTCTTCAGTTATTGGGGTGTAAACTCAGAAACATGTAGCTGACAAATGTGATCAGCAACGGTTCAATTATCATCTCAGTAGCAGCTGTCTGTCCAGCAGTTAAAGGTTAAATTATCCAGATTTTGAATATCATCATTTAGCAGCTGCAGCCCTGAAACTGATGGTTGTTAAACACATTTACATCAGATGTCTCTGGAGACATCAGCTTCTTAACTCTTCCTTCTTTCAGCAGCTTGACGGGAGAAATAAAAACCTGACTTCATGTCAGGTACGTTAAATGCTTTGATGGAGTTTCCACATTCAATTCAAAAACACAAACATGAACTGGCCAAAACCAAAATACCATTAAATTCCAACAAGTCATTCACAGAGCATCTCAGGTTCTTCAGTTAATATTAGGATGTTGTCAGTTTAGAATAAACTCCTTCATGTAAACATTTAACTCAATAAATTAATAAGGTGAGCAGCAGGACATCAATCTGGGAAAACAAGTTTCCCAATTCAACATTGATAGAAACATGTGCAGGTAACTGGGAACAGTAAAATCAACAACTACCAGCGTTGGTGATGAAGGTTTGGTCTGACATCGTCTGTCTGAGCTCTTCAAGTTCAAGTTCTTCACAGTAAACATCAGAGTCATGGACGACACATTTAGAGCTTAAAGCAGGTGAGTTGGACAGGCTAGTTCTTATCCACGGGATAAAATAAATAAGGGAGACGTTGAGGTGATAGAAGGCTTCTACAGACTCTCCTCAGTGAGGAGCTTCAGACTACATCTACATGGATCCTCTGTTCCTTCAGTTCAGAGTAAAACTGAACACAGCAGCAGTTCCAAATCCAAGACCACTCCAGCTGTTGCTCCAGAGTCTCCATCCGTCTCTGGTTTGACTCCCCAAACTGAACAGAAATAATCACAGGAGCTGAACGTTTCACTCTGATGTTGCTGAATCCAGACTAGACCTTCAGAAAAGCACCGCCGCTTGATGGGGCTTCACACTTCAGAGAGAAGAGAAAAATATCATTCACCATTCAAGAGAACCAGTAACACGAACACACGTTTGCTGTACTGAGATCAGCAAACACGTCCAGACAAGACAATACAATGCAAAAGTACAGCCTGTATACCGAAATGTACATTTGAGATTGTTCAACAAAAGAAGTAAGTCTCAGCTACTGTTACAAGTGGTCCAAATATGGACTTGAAATGTGAATCACACAAAGCGAGTGAAATTTATTTTAAAACAAACAGCAATGAATAAACACCTGAAACTGACCCCATACAGAGTGCACATACAGGACTAACAGCATAAAAAAAAATCAGCTTCTCTAGCTTGTACGGTTTCAAAGATACAGCCCCTCAAAAATGGTAATATTTTTAAAAACGTTAGGAATGTCACGAAAAGGTTGACTGTACGGATACTTTTTCAAAAATTTATAAATCCAAAATTTTTGCTAGTACCAAGCTAATATTGCACAAAGTTACTACATTATAGTCAAAGTTCATAAGAAAAAAATATCAAGCAAATCAGAGATGGACAAGCGGGAAGGTCCTGTTGAATTGAGGTGGAATGACCCTCATGTTAAAGTTGTCTAGCGTTGAATAAAACTACATTTTCTTACCTAAAGTTGTCTTCTTCTACCCGGTTCAGTTGCTACATAGGCTATGTGATGTAAACAACAATAAATCCACGTCATTATTTTCTTTGTGGATACAGATGCTATTGGTAGCAACTGCTAACGCTAATAGCCTACACCAGTCAGGACGTGTGGTAAACATCATTATCATGTTGGTGATCTGTTGTGCTTTACAGCTGCCGGTCAAACCGCTAATAACACGCTACGGCAACACGATTGTTTCATGACAAACAGGCCACGTTAATGGATAATTAAACTGCCCCGAGTCCTGAGATAGGCTACCCGAACTACTGTTTGTTCTGTTTACTTTTGCTTGACCTGTCACCTGACATTTCACAGCCTATTGGATGGAAGGGGGCGGGGATTGGGGGGCAGCTGCCTCTCTCGGATAAGCGCAGACCCAACCTGTCAGAGACAGGTACCTGTACTGATTCCGACCCGAACCTGGAGTCACGTCTTCTGAATGGACCCGAGACCCAATCCGGGTCGGAACCTCGGGTTGTTCCGAAGACCTCGACTGACAATGTGTCCTCCATAGGATACGTTGGGAGAGATACTTTTTTTTTTACCATCTCCCCATGTCATCTCATTTCCCCCTGATAAGCAGGCGGCGCCGCTATGTGGCTGCAGCCCCCAGACACAGACCCATGTCCTATATGTTGTTTGTCTCTGTATGGTTTCTTGGACGATGTACTGGAAATGTAATTTCGTTGTACTGGGACGCTGGCATTGCTGTATTTGAGGAAATACAGGAAACAAAATCCTGACTTACCTTTTGTTTTTGAAGATATAATTTCCAGCAGCAGAAAGAACTACGATGAAGAAAACCACAACAGGAATCCAGGTAGTTATTCTAGACCGACATCCTGATGTGAATAAATAAGAACAAAGTTAGTGAAAATAAGTCAAGGGTTCTGATTTAAGAGAAGTACTGTTTAAAAATGTTTTTGGCCGTGGTCTCACCGTTACAGAAGGTTTCTTCTGGTGGATCTGGAGTTGTGAGGTTCTCTAGAAGCAGCGGCGTCGCTGTTGTTGAGGTTTTAGCAAAATCTGAAACACCAGAACAGTCAGGACTCACTGATCAACATTTCTAAAGATAAAACTAGAAATCAAATCTGAAACTGCAGTTCTGGCCTCACCAACAACAAGCTGAACTGTCGTGCTCTTCTCCAGAAAAGGGACGGAGCATCTGAAGATCCCCTCATCTTCCAGGGTCACGTTTCTGATAGTCAGTGACACGTTTCCATTTTTCAGTTGGTCGGTGAACAGCGACGTCCTCCCGATGTACGAACGAATCATAATGTGTCTCATCTCCCTGCCGCCCCTGTACAGGTGCACGTAAGTGGTGCGGCGGTTGACCGACGGGTCTCGGTCCAGGTCTGGTTTGGACCATTCCACTGCCCGACCCTGCAGGGCCACCTGAGGGACCAGGTGACACGGCAGGACGACATCATCTCCTGGAGCAGCAGTGATTGTCTCAGATGAGCCAATCAGCTGATATTCACCTAGAAACATGACGAAGAGTTCAATCTAAGTCATTACTGTATTATACATCACTTTTTAATTATGTTAAGTTATCCCCTTTCAATTTTACTCAGTTTAACAGACGAAAACTAGACACTATACTAGACAACTTTCTGTTGGAACATGAAGTACATCCTGATCTTGACCCATCTAACCAGGATCATTGGTCTTGGTGGAGGCAGTATCATGATCTGGGGTTCCCTCAGCTGGCCAGATTCAGCAATATTATGAGGACTAGAGGTGAGGTTGCTGGTAGAGGTTTCAACCAATCAGGGTTGATGACTGTGACGAGCAACACCTGTGGTTGAACCCAGCTGGACCCAGTTTACTGCATCACTACACTTTTGCATTAATCTTTTGAGGTGGAAAAACTCAACTGAATCTTAACAAAACAACACAAATGAGACAAATTTTTAAACATCTCAACATAAGTTAAAGGTTTTGAGAACGTTGTCATCATAATGTAAAAAAAAAACAAACTTCCACATTGTCCGCTCCAAGTCGGTGACAGAACTTGCCTAAGGAATCGTCACGTTTTAAGCTTTTTTAATATACCACTGTTATCCAGTCACAGTTAGCCGCTGTTTAAACGACAGAAAACAAAGAGGAACGTCTGATGGAGAATTCGGCAAAGTTAGTTTTTACAAAACAAGTGAATAAAGTTTTCGGTCTTGCGGTTAAAACACTAACATAAACTTACTTACGCATGTCGCTTCTTGAAAAAGTCTTAATACGTACAAGTTTAACGCCAGTATGAATGTCAGGACACTAATGTATTTACCTTGAGCATGTCCCCAGTCGAAAACAAAGAAGAAAACCAAAGTCTGAACTAAGAAAGTATAATCCAACTTCTTACAACGACCACACGAATCAAACATGTCAGAGGAGCGCGGGAGTGAATCACCGCCTCCTCACGCAGAGACTTTCTTTATCCTCACGGCTGACGTATCACGTTCCATTACACCTACGTATTACGTCATCCATTCCATAGAAACCCCCGCCCTTAGAAACCATAAACAATACAACCGATACAGAAGCGATAATAACCAGTCATAGTGACTTCACTGTTAAACCTTTCATTAAAGGTAGTGTAATTATCGTTGTAGGACTATTTTAAAAGAGAAAGGACACGTATATTTAAACAGCAAACTTTAAAAGTAAAAAGTCAGAGTTAAAAAAAAAAAGTCAAGGTATCTATTAAAAGTAAAGAAAATAAAATAAATGATGTATTAAATAACTTAAAACACATACTTCATCTCTGGTGTTAAGCTTGATTTCTTCATCTGTACCTGTTCAGTCCTGTACAGGATCTGCTGGAGTCTATCCAGCTCTCTTCAGGTGAAAGGCAGGGATCTACCTGGACAGGTCACCGGTCCATCACCTGGACAGGTCACCAGTCCATCACCTGGACAGGTCACCAGTCCATCACCTGGACAGGTCACCAGTCCATCACAGGGTCATTCAGACGCACAATCACTTCCATGAGGAATTTAGAACCACTAATGAACCTGACATGCAGGTCTTTGGGAGGAAACGCAAACACGGAGAGAACATGGAAACTCCACACAGAAAGACCTGCTGAGGTTTGAATCTTCTGGCTGTGAGGCAACACTGCTGACCAGCAAAGACACCCTGCTGCCTTCATTTATTATGATCATTGTTATTATCACCATTATTATTGTTATCAAGGACTGGAACATTCTGGAAACCACCCAGCTGTTTCAGTGATACTGGATTTATTTCTGTGGAATTTTTCAAAAGTCTTCAGTGTTTCCTTCGAGTTTCTTTTCTCTACAATCAAAACTATTTCTAACACCATTTGACAGTTTTGTTTTTCCTGGGCTGCCCCTCATAACTCTCATTAAAGGGAAAATCCCAGTTTGATTCCAATCCAAGAGGATGGAGAGATCAGTGAACATTATAAATGAAAGTGATGGAGCTGGTCCTTCATCCTCTCAGGACTGGTGGGCTACAACCTCTGTGTTTCAGGCTGAGTATGACTGCTGGTGTTCTTTCTAAAACCTCCTTTCTAAAAACTCCAGCTGTGTGTAACTTTGCCCCCCAACAGGTTAACAGGTCCCAAACATAACGCACCTCCCACCAGGTGAAGTGGTTTGACGTGGAGGGGTATGTTTATTGTTAAAGTATTCATAATTTATGGTAAATACCATCCTAAATGAATCCTTAGTGTTGGTTTTGTGTAATGAGTTGTAGGAGGTAAATATACAGCTGTACCACAGCACATCTGATCCCCCCCTTAAGGATAGGAGAATGAATGGGGGGGGGGGGGGGCAACTACAGCTCACTGGGTCATTCAGGAGTCACGTGTGACCTGACGCTACATCAAGTCACCTTTTGACAGTGACAAAGGAGATAAGAGATCTAAGGATTAAAAATAAATAAAACAATGATGTCTCTCAGGTCAGTGATGAAGGCAGCAGGGTGTCTTGGTGTCTCTGTTGTCTCTAGAAGGTTCCTGGTCTGAACCTCAGCAGGTCTTTCTGTGTGGAGTTTCCATGTTCTCCTGGTGCTTGTGTGGGTTTCCTCCATCAGTCCAAAGACCTGCATGTCAGGTTAGCTGCTGGTTTCTAGATCACCTGGAGGAGGGATTGGGAGTCTGAATGGTTTTTTTTTGTGTCCCTGTGATGGACCAGAGACCTGTCCAGGTGGACCCCTGCCTTTCACCCAAAGATAGGCAGATACCCGTGACCCTGATAGGACTAAACAGGAATGGATGATGGACGGAGGATCCCAATGGTGTGAAGGAGAAACAATGACAGAAAAGATGGAGGAGGATGTCGACCCTGTTTCAGTTACTGCCAGGGCCGGCTCGACCCAGTTTGGTGCCCTAGGCGAGATTACACCCCGGTGTCCCCCCACCCCACCCCACCTCCACCCCCCCGAGCCCACTGCAATTCAATGACAACAACCAACTGAGCAATCACGACAGTTTAATTTGAGCCTTTGAACAACGACAAATTCAACGGTAACAACAGTTACTTTCATCTAAACTTGTCTTTTAACTAAATACTACAAGTTTACACGTCTGGACTTCCTGGCAGCAAAGGCATCTATGGTGTCATCAAATGACACTTGCCTAGACATCTCACGGTTTATACTCTTCAGGGGAAGTCCATTTAAACGCTCCTTAGACATGGTGGATCTCAGGTATGTTTTTCTATGGGCATAGAAAAATATTATTTTATTATTATTTTCCCTCAAGGCCAAGGGGGACTGGCGGCGCCCCTCCAGCAGATGGCGCCCGAGGCGGCCGCCTATATCACCTATGCCAAGAGCCGGCCCTGGTTACTGCTCTGTTTCATTCCAGTCCTCAGATAACAAGCATAATTAGAAGCTTCAGGTGGTTTCTAGATGAGAGTGACTCACTTTATGACTCAATGTTGAATAACAGAGAGAAACTAGAAAAGCATTTGTGAAACCCCCAAAAACCTAGATTATCCCAATAAATCTTTCCAGTTTTGTAGTGGAGGCTTGACAGTAACTTCACACAGAGGTGTGTTTTAATTCAGATACCAGCTTTTATCCTTCAGACAGTCTAGAGTCAGTGTTTTACTCTGAAAGGTCCTCCGTGTATCTGGACCACATCACCAACAGCAGGGATATTAATGAAGGCCATGAAGACACTTTTTGGTTCGTGCCCCGTCAAAATAAATAAATATAACTTCCCAACTAAGATACATTGTTGTTGCTGGTTGCTCAGTTTCACTTCTGTCCTCATGAATCCCACTTAGCAGAAAAACAAACATGTTTCTGAACGTCTTGGATGCAAGTTCCTTTCCCTTCACAAGAGATGCTCCAGTCTTTCCTGAGCTAAAGGACAAAACTGTAACCATAACAACGATGACAAAGCATCGGGGCTCGTCATTTTGGTATTTAGAGAATTCAACCTCATCGACCACGAGACCATCTTCTCAGAAAGATGAGTGAACAAGACCCCAGCTGTGGTTAGTGGTGAGCCAGACAGAAGAGCAGAGACCGAGGACCTCTGGTGGATGGAAGAGGACACTACAGAAAAGCCCCAAAGCCAAGCAAGACGACACCTTAAACCACAGAAGATTCAGCTTTTTATGAACAGAAAATAAAGGTAAATCAAAGGTAAATCAAAGTGGACAAGGCTGATTTACAAGTGTGAAAACAACTAAATATAATTAAAGATCACTGAGGAGGACTAAAGATAAGCGAATCTTCACCCGTCACAACTGTTACACACACACCTGACTGATGGCTCGTGGAGCTGATTCAGGCCGAGCCAACACCAGACCCAGTGGACAAAGGTTCTATCACTCAGGGAATACCTGACAGTGGAAACTGTATCTGGGGATCTTCAGGAGCCTCCAGGAACTGCTGGACAGCTGACATCTTTTGTTGGCTTGGGGACGCCTGAGGGTCCCTCTGGTAAACCAGAGCATAATACTGCCACCCCCATGCTTCATAGTAGGGCTGGCGTTCTGAGGCCTGCAAGCTTCCTCTCAAGCCCAACAATGATTATTGTGAACAAACAGTTCAGTTTTAGGCTCTTCAGACCCAGACAGGTCTTCTAAAATAAAGATTACTGTCTCCATCCAGTGCAGGCTTTCTGGCTGCGTCACCTTTCAGCTCATGCTGCTGCAGATCACCTTCTACTGCACATGATAAGTTTCCATTTCAGTCAGCATTGTTCTGGGCTTTGTTTGCACATTTCACACCAAAGTACGTTCACCTCTGAGACGCAGTATGTGAGCAGCATCGCTCTTCGTATTCGGTGTTGGACCTTCACGCATCTGCAAACAGAACACAAGGACCTGTGAAAATCTGCAGTTCTTCTCTTGATGTTTATGTTGCTTTATTTTGATTTTCCCATGATGCCGTGCAAATTATACAATGACAATTGGGGGGGGTCAACATTTTCTAGAGATGACAAAAATGACAATTTGTCCCTTCTTTAGGGGAGTCGAAGTTGTAATTGGGGGAGTCAAACCCCCCCGTAATTCGCACTATGCGTGCAGTGAGGTGGCCTGGACAACCTCTTTGATACACAGTCAGTCTGGTTCAGGCAGGTGGACTCCAGGTGGCGCTCCGACTTGACAAGAGCTCTTTCAGCAGAGGGACCACTGAGCAGCTAATTCAGCATCTGAAGCAAGCTTTGTTACGTCCAAAATATGACGTCGTGAATCTATGAAAAAAAAAATGATGATCGATTTTATGACATGAAGTTGGGATTTTTGTTCCAAAAGTCCAGATTTTGTAAAATCCACGATTTTTACGACACAGCATCGTGATCTGATGTCAAAAAGTCGTGATGTTGTGAAATTTGAGGTTTTATGACACAAAGGCGCTTTTTACGTCAAAGTTGTGAAATTTGTGATTTTTTTGACAAAAATTTGTGATTTTACGACATAAAACTGTAAATTTATATCAGAAAGTTGCAATTTTGTGAAAGTCGATATTTTTTGACAAAAAATTTCAATCGTAAGAGCAAAGTTGGCGTTCTGAAAGAGTCCCGGTTTCATAACGTTTCATGAATCTGAGAACAACAACGTGCAGCTCTAAAGATCTAAAGATCTAAAATCCCAGTTAAAAAGCTGATGTTTTACAAATGTTGTGAGTTTCAACAAAATGTTGTGATGACAGGATGGCTGCAGAAAAGCAGGTTTTATCTTGGAAAGATTCTCTCGTCGGTCGTCAGAACTCAACAAAGGACTCAACAAAGACTCGGGATTTACGCGGAGACGCATCTGAGGGAACGTCAGGGCAGCTCGTGGAAATTTAAGGTGTCGAAAACAAACATCCTGCACAAACAAGGTCCTGGAGATGACGTCAGCAGGAAGCTGTGGTCTCTGTGACACGTTCAGAGGTGTGATGACCCCCCCAGACAACCAGAGCATCAGTCAGTAGAGCAGCATGGAGCTCACTACGCTGTGCACCGTTGCTGGTGAGTACCAGAGATCTTTCTGCTTCGTCTATACGTTTCTGACTGAAAACCCTCCACGTGCAGGTTTATGTGAACTCATTAAACCCACGAATCTCCAGCATCGATCTTATGCAGCTGTTTTTAACCAACCCAACATCATTGTTGTGGAGCAACAATGAGCTCCTCACCAGAGGATCATTAAAGCCTCTGGTCCTGAACAGCCAGATAAACCAGGCACCTTGTTGTCTGGGAGATCAGATCAGGCTTTATACTGCGTTTTCACTCATTTCATGCGTTGCTCTTCCTTGTTGGTGATGGGCGGCGCGTCAAGCCAAAGCTAGATCTACGCTGCATCAGGATAAACTGGCTGAGCGTCAACAGAGGTGTCCTGGTGGCACAGCTCTGACAGCGCACTTTAAAGATGTATGTAGGGGTGCACGATAATTATCGGCCCGATAACTATCAGGCCGATAACTATCGGGCTGATAACAGGAAATTATGACGTCATTCTGATAAGTCCGATATCATGACCAATAGCCCCGATAACATATATATTCTGTCAACACGACAGTGCCTCGCTCCCTCTGAGCCTTGAATGACCAGCAGTGAATGTTATGTTCAAGTGACGTCAGCATTATCAGAAAAAAGATTTTTCAATAAGGAAAATCAAGAATACCCCCTCATGCCAGAAAACAACTTGTTAACTCGGTCATCATTTTGGTAGTTGCTGACTTTAATTGATATTTGCAATATTTTTCCACATGTTACATAGAAAAAATAGAAAAGGCTGAAAGAAGGACTAGCAAACGAGGGAACGGAGGAATTTACGTTACACCTTCAATGCAGCCTGCAGCACAGCGTGCTGATAAAACAAACATGGCGGCCATGGTGTAGAACTTCGTTCAAGTTTCAGAAGAAGATAGTTCGCTGGTTATTTGTGACAAATGCTCCAAGCGAAGGAGGGAAAAATAGCACAAGCTTTAATACTTCAAACCAGATCAGCCACCTGAAACATGACCGTCGCTTTTGAAAGTTTTTAAATCGCACAAACATGAGCCAGCGCTAATGTGAACTAGCGCTAACGTGAGCTAGGTTAACCGAGCTAACACTAACGTGAGCTAGCCAGCAGCAGAGAATTCACCGGGACTTGCACACACATCAGCAAGGCTTTTGAAAAATCCAAGACATTTTTCAAAGATGACCCACGGGCAAAGGTGAAATGGGTAGAAAGTAGAAATGTTTGAATCTAACTTTTGTAAACTTCTGGAAGTCACTTCTTCAGTTAGTAATTCTGATGCATGTATTTCCATCAGTTCAAGGAGCCTTTATTTTTTATATCAGTCAGTAATTCACCTTATTTAAGTTAATGTGAGATATCAAATAGGTTTGTTTGATAGCTTTACGAAAATGTTTGAGAGGTTTGCCAATAGTTTTTCATTGGGAAAAATAAATATCTGTTCATTTAAAGAGTCAAAAATGTTTT
Source organism: Hirundichthys speculiger (assembly GCA_018398805.1). Lineage (NCBI taxonomy): Eukaryota > Metazoa > Chordata > Actinopteri > Beloniformes > Exocoetidae > Hirundichthys > Hirundichthys speculiger. The sequence goes on from JAGFBZ010000020.1 coordinate 282,278, forward strand.
CGGTTTTGTTCACACCGCTGATGTTATGATCTTAGGTATATGTGTTATCGGTTATCGGTATCGGCCTTTAGGAGCTGAAAGTTATCGGTTTTAAAAAACAGTTATCGTGCATCATGACCATAACTTCTCTCTTTCCTGCAGTGTGTCTGAGAGTGGATCCCAACAGATCCCAGTTCTTCCAGTATGAGTCTCTCTCTCTGACCTGTGAGCAGCAGGGAAACTCGTCCGACTGGAGCGTTAATAGGAGCCCCTCCTTCACCGAGAATGAAGGGTGTCCTTTATTCAAGAACGACTCCAGCTGCTCCATCAAAGACCTTTACTACTCAGACTCTGGAGTTTACTGGTGTGAGTCTGCAGCAGGACAGAGAAGCAACGCCGTCAACATCACCGTGACAGGTGGGTTTAAATTTAGTACTGCCACTAAAACGCTCCAGCATGCATTCACCTCAAAGTCCCATGTTTGAAGGAGGCATGATGGCCTTTTTGTTCAGGCGTTTACATGGTTTCCTGAGGTCTTAATGAAACATCTCTGTCATGTTTTGGTCAAACTACCACACAGATTTAGTACAAAAGCTTCTTTTTCAGCAGCTCAGTTGAGAGCAGCTGGTTTTAGGGGTGGAGTCAGCGACTGTCAGCCAACGCTTGGTGACGTGTACATACTTCAGAAAACCATCTCCACCATCCTCAGCTCATCTCCAGGAAAGCCTGAGCTTTATTGGGAAGAAAGACCAAGATGCATCTGGCAAAGGAAAACCTCTTTGTCGTAACACTGCCACCTAGTGCCTAAAGTTTGTAACATCATAGAAACCTGAAGATATAAAGTAGAAATACATTCCAGCTTACTTTACAAGATGAAATAAAAGCCAAATAGTGTTGCGTTATAGGACATAACGACAAATCAAATGTATAGAAATGAGCTCTGCAGATATTTTTAGTGTAAAAAAACCCACTCTGTGGGTAAATGCGAGTGACTGTCAGGATGTTGTCTGTTTCCCAGATGGTCCAGTGATCCTGGAGAGTCCAGTCCATCCTGTGGACGAGGGGGAAGCTGTGACTCTGCGCTGCAGACAGAATAAACCGTCCTCCTCCAGCTTCACTGACTTCTATCAGAATGAGCTCCTGGTTGGGAGCAGCGCTACAGGAACCTGGACCATCGAGAGGGTCTCTACATCTGACCAGGGGCTCTACAGGTGTGGCCTCTCTGGAGCTGGATGGTCTCCAGGCAGCTGGCTGACCGTCAGAGGTGAGAGGAGCCTCCAAAGTCAACAAATAAGGTGACACTTGTCATATTAAGCTAAGATGACGGCAGAATAACACTTAACTGCTTTGTTTTGTTACTTTTTAATGTTTTTAAATTATGTCATTAATATTTTACAGTAATTAAAAACATATTTAAAAAAGATAGAGGATTTAAAACATATTTGTTTAATTTTAATGACCTCTCACGGCCCAGCAGTACCAGGACGGCCCACCAGGGGGCTGCGGCCCACACTTTGGGAATCACTGAGCTAGAGAACAACAGGACGGTGAACCGATGGAGCAGATTTGATGTAACATGGAAGGAATGACTCGAAAGTTTTGTTGCAGTCCAGAATTTTTTTTTTTTTTTTTTTTTTAGACAGAATTGTTAATATTGCTACCTGAGTTGCTACCAGAACTGTAAAGTTCACCGATTTTTACCGTTCTCCATGTCTGTTTTAGCTTTTCCGCATGTTTACCTGCCTATTATCTTCCGGTTCCGCAGCAGCCAGTAACAGACTTTTCAAAACTAAAGCATGTGAGCAACATGCGTTAACGTGCAATAAAATAAATGTCAGCTTTAATAAATTAATGAGTTAACATTTTCAGGTTCAGTTTTATTTTCAATCAATTTTTTTTTTCATCTATCTTCATTTATGTGGTGGTGGGGGGGGAGCTCAGAGCAGCAGCTCTGGAGCCCAGGTAGCTGCTGGGGGGTCGTGGATTTCAAACTGTTTTTCAGGCCAGCTTGTGGTCTCTTTGTTTTGAAGTAGGTCGCTCTGAGACGCAGCCGTCGCCCGTCGTGCAGGTACTGCTTCCTGTGGCGGCTGCCTGCCTCGTGCTGATGCTGCTCTGCGGATGGAGGAACCGCAAAGGTCAGCCTGTTTTCATCAACACATGATCCTTCTGCATGTTGTTGTTGTTGTTGTCTTGAAGGGAGAAACACTGAAACAAGTCCACCAGCTGCATTTCTCTCTTGTTTTTGTGGTTCTCGAATGTCAACCAAGAAAATAAAATAAAAAATAATACGACATCCAAGAACAGCCAAAAGTCAGGCAGCATTTCAGCAGAAAACTCTCATCCTCACTGTCAAGCACGGTGGTGGGGGGCTCATGATCTGGGGACATCTGGCAGAGTTTTCTAGAGCTGAACGTGAGGCCATGTGTGTGACAGCTGGAGCCTGGTGTTAGCTGAGTCATGCAACAGAAGAACGACATGAAGCAGAGCTGCTAGATAACATCAGAACAGTTGGAAGATCAGAGAAACAAGGAAAGCGTTATTCTGAAGAACCAGAATCCCTCCACAGAGACTGATGCAGTCACACAGGAAGTGACACGGCTCCATGTGATCCTGCTGTCATGGGATGAACACAACGACTCAGAAGGATCTTCATTTAAGATCTGATCAGTTCATCTGACGGTTCATCACAGATGAGGTCGGATGATTCATCAAAGCTCCAGACAAGCAGCTCCTCAGAAACAGGCTTAGAGTTAGAGGTGACTAGAGCTGAGCCATTTTATCCATACCGCGATATATATCCATATTTTATCGAGTATCGATTTTTCAGCCGCGGGTATCAATATTTGAAGCTTCTTTCAAAACCCCCGTGTCCCACCTTTAAAAGCTTGCAAGCAACAGTTTGCACTGTTTAAATAAATGAAACTGTTTTTCTCAACAAATGTTTTCTTCATTTTGTCCAGCATTTGCAAGCTGCCTGTCAGCCATATAATGTGTAATTGATGCTTTTAGTTCAGTTATTTCAAACAAAGTCATTGGAACACTCACAAGATGTCACCAAAATCACTTTGTCCCTTTAAAATCTTTCAGAAAATAATGTAAATGTATCTTAAGATGAATGTCGATATATAGCGTATCGTGAGCGGAATATCGCGTATCGTATCACGATATTAGTGAATCGCTACAGCCCTACAACCCTCCCAGCAGCATGCTGGGAATAAAGTTCAACAAAGCTTTCATGGGGGGGAAGAAGAAGGCTCCTGCCAGACCAGATCGGAGACCAGATTAGAGCCGTCGCTCCACCTACACAACTATGTCTGCAATCCTGAACAAAAACATACTTGGAGCTCTAAAATCTTTCTGCTCTGCTTTATTTCTAATGATCAGAGTCTGATGTCTGACGTCAGTCTCCACCTGGAAAGACAAGCTGAGCTTTGTTAGTTCACCTTTGTTCCATGTGGTCACAGGTGACGCCTGGTCACTGACACAGTTATCTAATCAGTCATGGTAGAAGTTCACCCAGATAATCTACTTCCTCTACTTCATGAAGTCTTCCTTCCAGACGTGGAGGAAGAAACCGCTCTAAAGAGTTCAGTTGTGCTGCAGCTGTAGACGCTCACGTCCAGCTGGACTGCAGTAACCTTGAGTTTTGTCTTTCAGGTAAAGTGAAATCTGCCGTCTCATACACGGACGTTACCATCACACAGGACGTGAAACCTCACCGGATCAGAGGTGGGAACCGCAGAGAGCCACACTCAGAAACTCTCTCCACTAAAACAAACCAGCCGTCTGCAGTTTTATCCTCTTCTGCAGCCTGACTGACGAGACTGGAAATAACTGAACGGCACACAGATTCACAAACGTGGCAGTTGAGGCGTGACGGGAATCTGCTCTGCAGCTCTGTCATGTGACACGCCTCTCTGTTCTTATTGGCTACGAGCTGGAAGCTCCACCCTCTCAGGCCTCAGGTCTTCTTCCGTGATGAATCACCATGGTGACCCTAAACACACTCACCCAAAGCCCCGCCCATGTGTCTGATCTCATCTCTTTCAGTCAGTATCGTCCCGTCATGAATTCCAACCGACAACTATGCAGCTAAAAATAGTCTAAAGGAGCCTCAGGTGTCTTCGTCTACATTGTTGAGATTCTTTCAGGTTGATGTCATCAGCTGTGAGGAAGCTTTCACAGCCTCACCTCTTCTGTTCTCCTCAGAGCTTTGATAAACCTAAATGCTGCCCTTCTGGATCACTCTTTTCTTTTCTGAACCCAGAAAAGCCCCCAGAGGCCCCGGCCTCCCTCCACCCAGCCTCCTCCTCCAGATCTTCTGGGTGAACACCAGGCTCAGAGATGTCATCTCTTCAGTAGGTCAAGGGTCTTCTCTGGGGTCTCCTCCCAGGGAGACATCCTAACCAGATGCCTGAGGGCCTTCAGTCCTCATGGATGGGGGTCCACCACCTATGGGAGGGTCAGGGTTACCACGGGTCTCAGTGTTCTGACCCTTCAGTTGTCTTTTGGAGTGTCTCCTCAGAGCTTTGACATCTCTACGAACTTCTTCTTTTCTGCTCATTTTCAGTTCAAAAACACAAACAGTGCAGATGGTAAATTGTGGCTCCTTGTGTGCAGAGTCTGACATCAAACCTGGAACCATGTGGAGAAGTTCCCCTTCACTGAGACTTCCAGTTACTGGAGCTGTGGGAACATCCAGCTGTTCAGTGGAAGGACCAGAAAGTTCTTTTAGGTTTTCAACATCTCTTGTGATCAATTCAATTCAAAAATTCAAAAATACTTTATTAATCCCCCAAGGGGGAAATTCAAGTTTCAGTACACCAGTCTGGTGTATTAGAGGAGCTGCTAGCGTCCAGCGCTCCTTTTCATTCCCGGTCCCGTGGTCCGAGTGCTAACTCCAGTTAACAGCCGTTAAAACAGTTAACAGCCGTTAGAACCAGTATATCTCCATAATGATGACAAGTGAGATATCTCCAGGTCAGAGGAGGAAACACCGATGAACCAGACCATCTCCTCTGGGAAGACCGAGCTCCATTCAGTCCGGCGAGCGACGGAGCCGACCGTCCCAGAGCCCGGTTCTCATGCGGACCGGACCAGGCCGTTGTCGTCTCCCCCGGCGGTGCTGGGCCCCACCAGGTCACCAGACGGCCCCTGCCAGGTCAGCTGACCCATCCGGCGTGTAGACTGCTGGACGGGGGCAGCATGCCGCCGCTGCTACGTCGGGGGCTCCCATCCCGGCTCCGTGACGCTGCAGCCCGGATCCAGTGGCGGTGGTTGCCGCGGGTAGCAAAGGTGTCCAACAACATCCTGACCCTCCTAACAGGACAAGCTCAGTGCTCCTTTCACTTCTCCAACACACACTCAGATGTTTTATTCTAGTTCTTGGTTAGGTTAGTTTTTTAGGTAGTCAGCTGACCTCATACTTTGGGTTTCTAGTGCGTTCCAATTAGAAATTCCAACTTCAGAGTTCCAAGTTGGTAATTTCAACTGGAACGCCTTCTGAAGACCAGAATTCCAACAAGGCTGCTGCTGGCATCGTCTTGTACCAAACTTCTCACGTGGTGACCCTAAACGGGCCCCGACATGGAAGTTAAGTCCAACATACGCATTTCTATCAGCGGCTCCAGCGTTGTCATGAAATAGCAACAGCAACAGCTAGTCCAGCACAGGGACGGACTGGGACTAAAAAAACAGCCCTGGACTTTCCCCCCTAAGTAGGCCCCCAATAACATATTACAGACACTAACGTTAGTCTGCTTTGTTGGTGTTTAGGCCTTTATCTCATAAATGAGCGTCTTAGCTAACTGATGCAGTCCCAGATCATGATGCTGCCACCGCAGGCATGTACGGCAGACACTAGGCATGATGGGTAGCATGATGCACCCATCACTCTGGAACTGGGTGAATCTGGACTCCTCAGACTACATTACCCTTTTCCACTGCTCCGTCCTTCAGTCTTTACGCTCCCCAGCAAACTGAAAGCAGTTTTCTTAAAGCTACGCTGCTGTTTCGTCTCTATATCTTTATTTATGTGAAGACAACTCCTCCTTACTATCACTATTAAACATGACCTAGTTCCTTGATCACGTTTAAGCAAACATTCAGAGGAATATTCCAAAGTTAGACCCCCGTGTCTATTAATAAACGCTAATATTTGGGACCAAAACAACGTGGGTTTAAGCAGTCTTAGGTTATAACAGATCAACAGTTTCTAGTGGGGAGTGCAGGGAGCGGTTTGATGATGTTTTGTTCCTGTTAACCAACAGATGTGATGTCATCCAGAAATCCCTTACCCTCCCTTTAACAGCTGTATTTCCTCCACAGACGTGGATGCTACTCCGACCTTCTACTCAACAATCAGACTGGAAACCAGCTGACAAGAGCAGGACCTGTGGAATATACCAGTGTGATGAAGAAACGTGTCGCCTTTAGAAAAAACGAAATATGTTACTGTGAATGTCCTTTAGCAGCTTTATGAATCATCTCATCAAAGAGCTTTAACGCTGATTTGTCTCCGTTTAGACATTTGTGTCTTTGTCACATGGTGTCTGTTTCTTTTCTTTGTTTTTCATAATTGACTTTAAAAGGTTTTTAAGCTTTATATTTGCTTTGTAATAAGTGCTTTGTGTTTCACAAAAATAAATGAAGCTGAGTAAAGTTTGTCTTTAAGTTATGATGTGATGTTTTTGGATGGTTTTTTTCTCAGAGTTCAGGTTTTGGGTCTTTAAATAGCTGATGAGTCTCATTTTCAGATGTTCAAATGTCTCATTTACTGCTTCTTGGTCTCATGAATTGATCGAAACAAGAACACATGCAGACCTGAGGTTGCACATCTGGATGCTCGTTCGGGCTTGACAGCAGATACAAATCATCAAAAAGAACCTTCTTTCCCCGGACTGGATGATTTCCATAAAACAAGAAAAGGGGGAGGAGCACCAGCTGGAGTCCACCTGAGCAGGCGCCTGAATCTAATTATTTGTATTGAAGAGGAGAAAAAAAAGAGCGGCTGTCCGGGCTACCACACTGCAAGGCATTATGGGAAAATCAAAATAAAGCACCACAGACATCAGTGGTAGAACTGTAGTAGTGTAAAGCCTCATGGCTCGGCCCCACAGGGAGTAAAAAGCACCATGGTCTGGTTCTGCTGGGGGTTTCCTCACGTTTCAGGGTGCTGCCCGCTCGGCTGAGTTCACGGGTTCCACACCCAGTGGGACATCACATGATTTTATCTGATGAGAACATAAAAATTCCTCCTGTTGAGTTGATGTGAATCTAGCGACGGAGCCCAAAGCTGGTTTGGGTTTGTTTTTTTGAGCCAGTGACTCTGCTGTTTTTGTAGAAACCTTACTGCTGATGTACCGGTCCTTGGACTTCTTCTCTGCTCAGGTGACAAGGAAAGAAGGAAGGAAATAAACACCACGTGGGGTTTCCAGCTCTGGCCCAGAGCCAGTCCCCCACCTAGAACCAGTCCTTCACTTTTAACCGTCACCCATGAAGAAACGTTCCAGAGGTTGTTCTTGTCATCAGACTCGTGACCCAGGAAGTGGTTTTTGGTCTGGTATCAAGGCTCCGAGTCCAGAGCTCAACAGCTGAATATGTTCCACTGAAGGCTGAGTCATCTAACTTTTGTTTATGCCAACATCTGTTCAGTCACATGTTCACACGTGATTAACTGCTCATGTGAGAGGCGATACTTCCTCTTTGGTGCCTCCGTGCCCACACATAGGTGTTTTACAGCGTATCAGATACTACACTAACTCACACATCTGGTTTGGAGGACGTTATTTCCCGTGTAGATGTTTGATCAGGGGTTATCTATGAAGTTTCACTGACTGTAAAACCAGATCCAGATGTTTCCTCCTGCTCTAAATCCCATCAGCTGCTTGTTTCACAGCAGCAGGAACCTGTTAGTTTGTACCTGCAGCTGATCTCCAAAAGTAAAATTCCCACTCATGTCCTGGAGCCGTTCTGACATCACCACCATGACAGGATGCTTCCTTTTAAAACTTTCCTTCTTCCTTCTTTTAAATAAACATAATGCTCCATTGTTCCTCCAGATAAGTCATGTTTCCTCATCGGGCCACGGTCCCGTGTTTAAGAAGGTCTCCTCCCGGTGTTGAACATCATTTCTATCTCAGGTGGTCCTCAACCTCCCACCCCAACATCTCTACCTTCTCCTCCCTTCATGGGCTGCAACCCTCCACCCAAACTAGCAGAAGAACCTCCTCGTGTGAACATGATAACAGCAAACGAGAATAAACTGTGTTATCAGGTAAAAGAAAGGCAAAAAGCGAGAGTCAGATAATGATGAGAGTGATGAGAAGAATGAGGAAAGGAAGTGACTCTGCTGCTTTGGTTCGCTCGTATATGAAATAAAGTTGGTAAAAAAGCCCTTAAATCTGTGTATAAATACATTGTTCGGTGTCATAAACCACAGCTCGGTTTTTTAAAATGAGCCACCAATATTAGGATGATAAAACTGTAACGAATGAAGCTTCATTGGAGTGAAACTCACGTTTGTCTGAAATGAACTCAATCATTGACACCTGGCTGGCCAAATGTTGTTAATGCAGCTCTGACAACTGAGACGAAACAAAATACTATTCAAGAACCATAAATAAGCACAACTCCGGTCCTAATCGATTGTTTTTATTTTCTATTTTTCACTGGAACTTGTCCTAAGTGGACTTTTATGCTTCCTAAAACTGTAAATTGGCTCTTTTGTCTTTCAGCTTCAGCTTCATCCTGGTATTTATCGACCTACTTTAGCCTGAAAGGATCACAATCATCGGCTCCTGCTGCCTGACTGAGATAAAACACAGTCATATCAGTCCAGAAACTGTCACCTGGAGTCCGGAGTTCAGAGACAAACTAACTTTTCTGGATAAAACACTGTTCAGCTCACGGCTCTCGGTCCGGTCACTTCCTCCGGTCCCGGTGTTCCTCGTTTCCTGGAAACAGCGAGACCCGCCTTCCCGGGCTTTACCCTGGGTCACCATGGTGACGCTAAACAACAACACCGCGCGCGTGGTCATAGCCTCCGCCCCCCTGCTGCATCACAGCGGAATAACTGTGATGTCACTGGAAACCGATTTTATCTAACCATTCAGCTCTATTCTTTTATAAACGTGTTTGTTCTGGCTCTTGAAGTTTAATTTTTTTTTTTTTCCCCTCCGGATGCTTTTTGGTTTGAATATTTAAATGTGTTGGAATATAAACAGATGTTTTTTTTAGTTTAACTGATACTAATAATTAAGAAAAGAGGACTACATTCTCTGTTTAGTACAAAAGCTAAAGTATTTTAATGTTTATATGCAGCATCAGAATAATATTGTATTTTTTAATGCAAAGATAATTGGATGATTTAAAAAACAAAAAGAAAACAGTGTTGCTGTTTTGTTTTAAGCCACTCTGTGTAGCAGTACCACTTCTGTCCACATGGGGACACAGATCTGATACTGAAGAGCCACTGGTGAAACTGAATCAGATGCTCCAGCATGTCTGTGTTTTCCAGTCATACGCTGCCCCCATGTGGTCAGAAGCGGTATTACTGCTGCAGGGGACGGTTTTAAATATTGAATCATTTCCTCTATCAGACACACAAAAATGGATAAATAGTGAAGCTTATACCGCCTAAATAACATCTGTCAGGATAAAGAAGCAGGCTGTTAAAGGTCAGGTGATGCTGTTTCTCCTCTTCATCATCATCTTCTCATCGCTTCGGTCCAGGACCATCAGCACCTTCCTGCTTCAGCTCGAGCTGCAGGAAGGAAAGAAACATGCTCCACATGTGTCTGTGCTGCTGCGCTGTAATTCAGGTGGGTCTGTAGGCACCTGAGCTTCTGGTCCTTCAGAGTAAAGAAAAAAAGGGAATAAAAAGCCGTGACTTTGTCATGTGGGAGCAGATCATCAGAGCGCTCCAGCTGAACTCAGCTTCATTCACTCAGGACTTCTCTGAGCTGTCATGTGGTTCCTCAGTCACTCTGAACCTCTGAATCTGTTCTTGGGATCTAATTCCAGTAGAAGCAGTGGAGCCTGCAAGGAGGAAGGCAACCAACAACCATGTGGTCCGTCTGCAGTATTTTAAATGTCCTTTGATTGACCTGTGTTGCTACGGTAACGTAAGTTCTTTCGCATGAATGCATGAGCAGGGACCATGTAAGGAGGTATGAAGGTCAACCTGCACATCCACCTGTGGAGGCAACGTGTCTTCAAAGAGAGGAAGAAAAATGTCTCAGATGCAGATAAGATGCAGAGTAGAAAAAAAATATGATTTAACTCTACTGGAAGGAGCGTGACAAGGCCTGAAGAGGCACGAACCTGATAAAGCTCCCAGCAGCTGAAGCAGAAATGGTTCCACATGGAGCTGGACGCAAAAACAAAAACAACAGAAAAAGGAATTTCTGCTGCAGACAAACAGCAGACGAACCTGAAGAAAAAAAACCTGCAGAGATCCACAAAACAAGCAATCTCTCCGTTCACTGTCTGGAAGTTTCAATGTGTGATGTTTGTGAAAGTAAAAATAAAAAAATCCATCACCTGAAACCAGGAAACAAAGACTCAGTCAGTCTCTAGATGTCTGCTGCTCTGTGTTCCAGCTGTGACCAGGTGTGGCGCTGTAGAGCAACAGAGAAGGAACGAGTCCAGACCTGCACAACCAGCAAACATCTTCAACATAACGCTACCACCACCGACTTCTCTCATTAAGATATATCTGAATTTATCAACGCAAGCATGAACGATGAGAAAAAAAAACCCTCTGATCAAGATTCTGATATCAACTAATCTAGAAAAAACTGAATTAAACATAAGGAAACAAGCACAAAATAAAATAATTATCACATATCCTTATGTGTCAGAGGGAGTGCAGAGGTGTGAATGTCTGTGGAACCAGATGACGTCCAACCCACGTGGTGGTGATGGACTACAAAGATGGTGGCTGTGATCACCTGTCTGACTGTCAGACAGGTGATGGACTACAAAGATGGTGGCTGTGATCACCTGTCTGACACTCAGACAGGTGATGGACTACAAAGATGGTGGCTGTTATCACGTCTGACTGTCATACAGGTGATGGACTACAAAGATGGTGGCTGTGATCACCTGCCTGACTGTCAGACAGGTGATGGACTACAAAGATGGTGGCTGTGATCACCTGCCTGACTGTCAGACAGGTGATGGACTACAAAGATGGTGGCTGTGATCACCTGCCTGACTGTCATTTCTGTACGAGCTGAAGACCAAAGAGAACGAAAGAAATCTGAGCCTTTATGGCCAGAACAGCGAGCAGGTGTGTGGTTGGTGAGAGGACAGAAGCTAGGAGGTTCCTACCAGCAGCAACATCTACTCCCTCATTCCCACCAACTCACTGGTGCAGCTGTCCTCTTTTCAGAGTCACCTGGACCCGTCCATGTCTTCAGGTTGCAGGTGGACATCAGTTGCCTCCGCAGGTGCAGCCGCTAGTTTCTCTGTTGAGAGTAACAGGTTATAATTCTTTATTCATGGGGTCATTTCAGACGTTTACAAATACGTTACTGAATTAATTAGTTTTTATAAATGAATGCCAGTGCAGTAACGCTCCCTACCTGTCCTGGACGTTGTAGTCCTAACAGCTGTGTTACTGTCTGCTGACCTCCTGGTTTTTCCACAGTTGGTTCCAGTTCAGAGTCTGGTCTTTCCTCATCACTGAAGTCTGAAACTTCCCCTCCATCAGACTCTCCCTCCATCATGTCTCTTCTACCGTGTAGATCCTTTTATTCTTTCCATGTTAGTTTTGTGGGACCACCTGTCTGGGACCACCTGGCTGGGACCACCTGTCAGTGTCCACCTGTCTGGGATCTCCTGACTGGGACCACCTGTCTGGGACCACCTGTCAGTGTCCACCTGTCTGGGATCTCCTGACTGGGACCACCTGGCTGGGACCACCTGTCAGTGTCCACCTGTCTGGGATCTCCTGACTGGGACCACCCGACTGGGATCTCCTGACTGGGACCACCTGACTGGGATCTCCTGACTGGGACCACCTGTCTGGGATCTCCTGATTGAGACCACCTGTCTGGGATCTCCTGACTGGGACCACCTGTCTGGGATCTCCTGACTGAGACAACCCGACTGGGATCTCCTGACTGGGACCACCTGACTGGGATCTCCTGACTGGGACCACCTGTCTGGGATCTCCTGACTGGGACCACCTGTCTGGGATCTCCTGACTGAGACCAACTGACTGAGACCACCTGACTAGGACCACCTGTCTGGGACCACCTGTCAGTGTCCACCTGTCTGGGATCTCCTGACTGGGACCACCTGACTGGGATCTCCTGACTGAGACCACCTGTCTGGGATCTCCTGACTGGGACCACCTGTCTGGGATCTCCTGACTGAGACCACCTGTCTGGGATCTCCTGACTGGGACCACCTGACTGGGACCACCTGACTGGGATCTCCTGACTGGGACCACCTGTCAGTGTCCACCTGTCTGGTACCACCTGACTGGGACCCCCTGGTTTAGACCACCTGTCTGGGACCACCTATCTGGGAGCATCTACGGTGGACCTGCAGCTGTTTGGACAGCTGTGGATGGTCAAGGAATAAGTGATCAGAAATGTATTTTATTTTAATGTTATTTTGGATGCTACTTAGTTATATGCTATGTTTCATGTGTTCCACACTGAGACTGTGGTAAACCAGTCCCTGGCTACCTGTAGATCAGAGGTTGTTCTTCCTGTGTGGAGCGTTAGGTGGAGGAGCAGCACCTGAATCAGCTCCTGGCTGTTTAAGGCTTTAAAGTCAGTTTGTCGTCTCTCTGCTCCTCTCCAGCCAGCAGACACCTTGTTTGGTTGCATTTCTTCTTTTGCAGATATCCCCACTTCCATGCACTGATTTATATTGAAATATATATACACCTCCACTGAGATGAAACTAAATTCATATATATTTCCTAAACCTTCCTGTGGACGCTCAGCTGGTTCATGCTGAGATCAACATGAATAAAACAGTCAACATCCAGCTTCCTCGTCTGATGGAAAGCAGGAAGTGAAGAAGATCGCAGTTCCTTGACTGACCACCAGGGGCTGGCTTCAGAAGCCAATCGGTCTCTGACCCCAACGTTAAACTGTCTGACTTTACAGCAGAAACGAACGTATCTACAGCCTGGTACAAAGAACAGTGTTGGTCTCCACAGCTGGACTTCACCTGAATGTGACATAAATTTAAATGTCATAAATCACTTCCCAGTGGTGTTTTCTTTTAGTGTCATTCCACCCTGGATCAGGTTTTACTACGTGGAAGTCAAACCGTTTCTTGTTGATGGCTGAATGCCAAGAGTTAAAGGCTCAAAACTGGATGAACCTGATTCTGTATTTCTGTCGTAGGTGTAGAAGTCTTGAGGGAATAAACGTAGCAGGAGGCTTTGGTGCAAATGCTTCTCACTGATTTAGATATTAAATCTGTTAAACAGAAGGATGAAGAACATCAGAGAACTTCGGTGTTCGAGACCTTTGATGAACCAGGTTTGACTCCAGTTGACGTTTACTCTGAACGACTGCTGGATGGTTGATTATCAGTTTCACTGAAGTTGAGTGTTTAAACATTCAGTCATGTGTGTAAAATGGATTTTATCTTTGACACCTGATAACTGATTGTCTACCAAGTCGCTGTGGCTGAAGCTGATCCGTCATCTCTGCAGGACACAATCAGAGCAGGTTGACGTTCAGCCTCATGATTAACCACTTAACCTGGTCTGACTGGTGTCGGTGCTCCGCCTCTCTGCTTTCAAGACACCTGCACCAGTAAGTGACTGGAACAAAGAGTTTACACTGCAGCTGAAGAAACTGCAGCTGTGCTGAAGCACATCAGTCAACAGTTTCTTCACTGTTTAGGGAGTCACGTAAGCAGCGAATAAAAACACAGCTGTGAAGATGAGTTTTAGATGAGGGTAAGCAAATGGATACATCTAGATCCCACTGGGTCCTCACTGGGTCCCACTGGGCGCTATGAGAAGGAAGTTTAATATTAAACAACATAAAGCTACAAACATATGTATAAAAACTGCCTTTGCCATCTACGTCTCTGCAGGAAGCCGTGTGGCCACATTAATGCTTCCTAGAAACGTTCTCCTTGACTCAGATGGCTGTGGTGCGTTGACGCAGTGCTTTCGCCGCCTGATGGGACCACCTGGCTCTGTGGTGCTTTTACGTATGATGGGACACGGGTGAAAAACTCAGCTGAGCGTGAACGGTTTTGTCTCGTGTCACGTGACTACAGTGAGGAATGATTTTACAGCATCAGTTGTCCACGACTCATCGGTAGGATTCTGGTAACTGATTAAGGAGGAAAAATGTCTGGTTCTGTTGTACGATCCACAAGGAGAGAAATTTAATCATAAGCATGTGGTAGAAAAGTAAAGTTTATTTATATGACAGTTTCACAGATTAAAAGCCACAGTTCAGCCATAACAGTGAAACTATCATCTTTATTTAAACAGTTTTCACAGTTGAGCTGCAACTGTTTGTGATGAGTCTTAAGGTGGGAAACCCCAAACCGGACAGTCTGAAACACTGAGGAGCTTGAGCATGTAAAGTCTTTGGAGTTAACACCAATAAGTGTTTAAAATAACAGTCAAACTAAAGATCATCAGCATAAAAGTCATATACTGATAAACAAGTAACTAAAACAGAAATAAAACACGGACCTAAAACAGAACCTTGAGGGACTCCACATGAGAGACAAGACCTGATTTAAACAAACTGAAGCTCCTGTCAGAAAACATCTAAGACAGTGATTCTCAACCATAGGGCCGCGACCCAAGTTTGGGCTGCAAGCGCCCCCCCAGAGGGCCACAAAAAACTTTCAGTTTTGCACCTGTGGGCCGCAAGGGCCGCGAAACTGTGTGCAGCTTTCAACCGCGTCGTGGCAGTAATGCGTCACTCAGTTCTTTACCAAGTGCCATTACATACAACAAATAAGGTGACTTGTCATATTAAGTTAACAGTAGAATAACATTCGGTTGGTTTGTTTTATTACCTACAAATATATTTTTTTAAATCATGTCATGAATATTTTATAGTAATTTAAAACATATTGTTTTTAAAAATCAAGGATATAAAACATTTGTTTATTTTAAATGACCTCTCACGGTCCACCTGCAGTACCACCAGGGGGCCGCGGCCCACACTTTGGGAATCACTGCTTTAAATGTTTGCATCTAGATTCTAAATTTGCACTTCATTTCAATTTCATTTGCAGTTTATTTATTTAATTTAAAAATAGATTTATATGATTTAAATTCCTTTTTTATCACTCCCTTTTATTGATTGATTATATATATTGGTTTTCTTTATTAATTTAAAGTAAATTCCTAATATTTGTCTCTTTTATTATTATTAAAAAGCCTGACTTGTCTTCATACAGTGTGTGTGGAGATTTGCATACACGTGTTTGATAAAAGTATTTGTAATAACCACATTTTATCATGTAATTTTATTTGATAAGGTTTTTGCTTGTTTAACAGTAGGTGAATTTAGTTTATTATTGAATACAAATCAAACCGAGAGTGAGGTCAATTAAATCTATACAGTGTTAATATTTAATGGGTACCAGGCCACTTTGTACAAAAAAAATTGGGTCTCAAGGTCAAAAAGGTTAAGAACCCCTGATCTAAGACATTTACCTGGTTGACATCATCACTGCATCAGCAGATGTTTTAGGGCTCCACAACTCAGTTAAGGAACATTTCTACAGCTGAGCTTCACTTTTTCTGTCAAGTTGTTTTACTGAAAATATGTTCAGACGTTATCAGGGTTAAGTTGTTCCATTTCTTGTTGTCCATTCTGCTGATTGTTGACTTGTTGTCCATCTTGTCTTCTACCTCTGCAGCAGAAGAGCACTGAGGAAGAAGAGCGACAGGTTGAATGAAACGTTAGACGCTCATCAGATCGGTTTAGGAAGGTCACCGATAACAGCAGAGTGAGTGGGGAGCAGAGAGAGGTCTTTACTAGATGAGGATTTGGTGCCTTTTTGTTTTTTTTTTTTTGTGTGTGTGATTTTTTCATTTTCCAAAAGATGAGTCATGAGTGTTTTTTTTTTAAGTTAAGTTGAGCAAGATTTTTGAGTCTTGTCAGAGACTGAATATAATAATTCATTTATTCATTAATAAAGGCCACTGGAGCCATAACATCTTTAAAATAAAACCATTCAAAAACCACCTCAGTACTAAATTGAAAAGAGTTATGAAAGTGCAAGAAAAAAGATGTGTGAACCAAAATAAGTAGATGAAATAAAGATAAATGTGTTACTTACGTTTATCTCTATATTTGTACACCAACCCAGCAATAACAGCAGCAATGATGACAGCTGAAAATATTCCAGCTATTTCACCATCATTAAGACCACGTCCTGAAAAACAGAGAAGTATGAGGAAATTAAACACGTTGAGCGAAACATAAAATTTGAACTTAGAAGTAAAGAGACATTTAGACAGTTAGTCTGTGTAACATATAATGAACCCTCTGTAACTGTCGACCACATTTATCTCATTTAACAGCCTGCAGGAGTGATTTAACAGATTAAACTTCAACTTGAGACTCTTTTATTTTTATTCTGCATTTCCATGACAGGATAAAACAAATACAGATGATTCTGTGGTAAAATACTGTCAGAATAGAAGCTTCCTGCAGGTGATGACAGATGAATCAAAGCAGATATGGTCTTACGTGTATTATTCCCTCCACCATTGTCTTCATCCTCTGGACCTGTGGAGAAATCGTGTAAAACTGTGTTTAAGTACGACCATGTTAAAAAAAACATAAACATTTCTCCTATTTCAGTTTAGTCTGCTTCAAAACAGCAGGGAGACCACATTTAACTCATTTAACAGCCTCAACAGAGATTCATCAGATTAAAACCTAGAACCAAGAAGATTCAAGAACCTCCAAGAACATATGAGACCCTATGAGAACCTGCAAGAACCCGCAAAAATCTGAAATAACCTGAAAACCTGGAAAAACATGTGAGAACCTACAAGAACATGTGAGAACCTACAAGAACATATGAGACCCTATAAGAGCCTGTGAGAACGTGCAAGAACCTGTGAAAACCTATGAGAACCTGTGAGAACCTGTGAGAAGCTACGAGAACCTGTGAAAACCTATGAGAACCTGTGAGAACCTGTGAGAAGCTACGAGAACCTGTGAAAACCTATGAGAACCTGTGAGAACCTGTGAGAAGCTACGAGAACCTGTGAAAACCTACGAGAACCTGTGAGAACCTGTGAGAAGCTACGAGAACCTGTGAGTAAGTTAGTTAGTTAGTTAGTTTAAGTTTATTTCAGTCAACCTTTCAAGGCAAACAAGGATGAGACAAAAAAAAATTACAATTTGACTGAAAAAGGCTCAGGCAGAAGCAAAGCTTATTAATGCCCGCCTACTATACAACTTAAGCTACACAATATATAGTGTCAAGTGGGAAGAAAAAAGAAAAAGAAAAAAACAAACAAACAAACAAACAAACAAAAAAAACAAACATATAATATATACATATACTGTACATATACATGAGGAGCTATGAAAACCTGTGAGAACCTGTGAGAAGCTACGAGAACCTGTGAGAAGCTGTGAGAACCTGTGAGAACTTATGAGAAGCTACGAGAGCCTGTGAGAAGCTGTGAGAACCTGTGAGGAGCTATGAGAACCTGTGAGAACCTGTGAGAAGCTACGAGAACCTGTGAGAAGCTGTGAGAACCTGTGAGAACCTATGAGAAGCTACGAGAACCTGTGAGAAGCTATGAGAACCTGTGAGAAGCTGTGAGAACCTGTGAGAAGCTATGAGAACCTGTGAGAAGCTGTGAGAACCTGTGAGGAGCTATGAGAACCTGTGAGAACCTGTGAGAAGCTACGAGAACTTGTGAGGAGCTATGAGAACCTGTGAGAACCTGTGAGAAGCTACGAGAACCTGTGAGAACCTGTGAGAAGCTGTGAGAACCTGTGAGAACCTGTGAGAACCTGTGAGGAGCTATGAGAACCTGTGAGAACCTGTGAGAAGCTACGAGAACCTGTGAGAAGCTGTGAGAACCTGTGAGAACCTATGAGAAGCTACGAGAACCTGTGAGAAGCTATGAGAACCTGTGAGAACCTGTGAGAAGCTGTGAGAACCTGTGAGAAGCTATGAGAACCTGTGAGAACCTGTGAGAAGCTACGAGAACCTGTGAGAAGCTGTGAGAACCTGTGAGAACCTATGAGAAGCTACGAGAACCTGTGAGAAGCTATGAGAACCTATGAGAAGCTACGAGAACCTGTGAGAAGCTATGAGAACCTGTGAGAAGCTGTGAGAACCTGTGAGGAGCTATGAGAACCTGTGAGAACCTGTGAGAAGCTACGAGAACCTGTGAGAAGCTGTGAGAACCTGTGAGAACCTATGAGAAGCTACGAGAACCTGTGAGAAGCTATGAGAACCTGTGAGAACCTGTGAGAAGCTGTGAGAACCTGTGAGAAGCTATGAGAACCTGTGAGAACCTGTGAGAAGCTATGAGAACCTGTGAGAACCTGTGAGAAGCTACGAGAACCTGTGAGGAGCTATGAGAACCTGTGAGAACCTGTGAGAACCTGTGAGAAGCTGTGAGAAGCTACAAGAACCTGTGATAAGCTGTGAGAACCTGTGAGAAGCTGTGAGAAGCTACAAGAACCTGTGAGAACCTGTGAGAACCTGTGAGAAGCTGTGAGAAGCTGTGAGAAGCTGTGAGAACCTGTGAGAAGCTACAAGAACCTGTGAGAACCTGTGAGAAGCTGTGAGAAGCTGTCTTACATCCAGACAAGTGTCTTATTTTCATTTCTGTCAGAATTCAGAAAGGACGGCTCGCTCTGCTGTATAACACTGTCAAAGGAAGTTGAAGCGATAACTAATCAAAAAGAAACATTTGCTTACCCTTGTTACTCTCTCCCTGGTCTCCTTCTTTCTCTGTTGAGAAATAAAATAACACAGAATTGTTTAATAGCAGCAAATAAAAGCAGCCTCAAGACAAGTGTCTTTCTGAGCTGGTCTCAACTTAGATAAAAGCAGAAGGTTGTGTCAGAAGGACATCCAACATAACATCTATGACAAACTAACCATGTGAGTCACGAGAGCATGAAGCCTCTACCAGTGGAGAGAGTGGAAAACAGGAGAAGAAGCATGTTGGAGCAGGTTGGAACGGGTGGAGAAACGAGTGATAAAAGAGTTTGATCAGAATGAAAGTAAAGGTTGTAGAAGATGGGGGTGAGACCTGAGATGTTGTTGGTTCAGAGACTAGTCCTGAGGAGAAGACAGGAGGCAGAGTTGGAGGTAGCAGAGGTTCAAATGTTGAGGAGTGACCAGCATGGAGAAGATCAGGAATGAGAACATCAGAGGGACAGAACATGTTAGATGTTCTGGAGAGAAGAGACACCAGACTGAGATGGTTTGGACATGAACAGAGGAGGGATGGAGAAGATATCTGGAGAAGGATGATGAGGTTGGAACTGGAAAAGGAGGTCTGGAGGAAGACCAGAGAGGAGATTTATGGATGTAGAGAAAGAGGACATGAAAGAGAAGAGGATGGAGATAGATGGAGGAGGATGATTAAGTGTGGAGACTGCTGAAGGAAACAGCTGGAAGAAAAAGAAGAAGAGGAGTAAATAATCAACATGCTACAGATGTAGAAGCTCAACTCTTGTCAGCACTGAAACAGCAGCCCTCACCAACGTTCAGGGTCACCACTCCCTCTGTGATCACACCACCACCTGAGCTGCAGCGAACCCTGCAGGTGTAGTTTCCAGCATCGTCTTGAGTTACATTGGTCAGTTGGAGGGAGATGTTTCCTTCACTCATTTCATCATGGAAGAGAGAAGTTCTTCGATCTGGATTAGATGGATCATCACCCTGGCTTTTATAATAGTGAACCTGAACTACCATTGCGTTCCCATTCCACGACCAGATGTTTCACGTTGATCCCTGGCATCTGACACGGCAGAACGACAGTCTGATTCTCAGCAGCTGGAACTGGCTGACCTGAGGTGTTGATCTTCAAACCATCTACTGGGACAAACCAAGATCAGAGAAATCTTCCAGACTGGAACCTGAATGATCAACATTTTAAAGCATCTCAGAGGAAGTGATCTGCTGGTAAACCACTGAGGAGATCTGCAGAGATCTTCCTCCGTGGTTGGGCTGGAGGATACTGGTGGATCCTGCAGATATGTGACATGTGCATGACAGGACCAGGAAATACAACCATATTAGTCCAGTCCTGAGGTCTCTGCGCTGGTCCTGACTAGAACCAGGAAATATGACCACATTAGTCCAGTCCTGAGGTCTCTGCGCTGGTCCTGACTAGAACCAGGAAATATGACCACATTAGTCCAGTCCTGATGAGATCTGTGCGCTGGTCCTGACTAGAACCAGGAAATACGACCACATTAGTCCAGTCCTGTGGTCTCTGCGCTGGTCCTGACTAGAACCAGGAAATACGACCACATTAGTCCAGTCCTGATGAGATCTGTGCGCTGGTCCCTGACTAGAACCAGGAATACGACCACATTAGTCCATCCTGTGGTCTCTGCGCTGGTCCTGACTAGAACCAGGAAATACGACCACATTAGAGATCCCAGTACCCATGAGTCTCCTGTGCTGGTCCTGACTAGAACCAGGAGATACGACCACATTAGTCCAGTCCTGAGATCTCTGCGCTGGTCCTGACTAGAACCAGGAAATACGACCACATTAGTCCAGTCCTGTGGTCTCTGCGCTGGTCCTGACTAGAACCAGGAAATACGACCACATTAGTCCAGTCCTGAGGTCTCTGTGCTGGTCCTGACTAGAACCAGGAAATACGACCACATTAGTCCAGTCCTGAGGTATCTGCGCTGGTCCTGACTAGAACCAGGAAATACGACCACATTAGTCCAGTCTGAGGTCTCTGCGCTGGTCCTGACTAGAACCAGGAAATACGACCACATTAGTCCAGTCCTGAGGTCTCTGCGCTGGTCCTGACTAGAACCAGGAGATACGACCACATTAGTCCAGTCCTGAGGTCTCTGCGCTGGTCCTGACTAGAACCAGGAAATATGACCACATTAGTCCAGTCCTGAGGTCTCTGCGCTGGTCCTGACTAGAACCAGGAAATACGACCACATTAGTCCAGTCCTGAGGTCTCTGCGCTGGTCCTGACTAGAACCAGGAGATACGACCACATTAGTCCAGTCCTGAGGTCTCTGCGCTGGTCCTGACTAGAACCAGGAAATACGACCACATTAGTCCAGTCCTGAGGTCTCTGCGCTGGTCCTGACTAGAACCAGGAAATACGACCACATTAGTCCAGTCCTGAGGTATCTTCAGCGCTGGTCTGACTAGAACCAGGAAATATGACCACATTAGTCCAGTCCTGAGGTCTCTGCGCTGGTCCTGACTAGAACCAGGAAATATGACCACATTAGTCCAGTCCTGAGATCTCTGCGCTGGTCCTGACTAGAACCAGGAAATACGACCACATTAGTCCAGTCCTGAGGTCTCTGCGCTGGTCCTGACTAGAACCAGGAAATACGACCACATTAGTCCAGTCCTGAGGTCTCTGCGCTGGTCTGACTAGAACCAGGAAATATGACCACATTAGTCCAGTCCTGAGGTCTCTGCGCTGGTCCTGACTAGAACCAGGAAATACGACCACATTAGTCCAGTCCTGAGGTCTCTGCGCTGGTCCTGACTAGAACCAGGAAATATGACCACATTAGTCCAGTCCTGAGGTCTCTGCGCTGGTCCTGACTAGAACCAGGAGATACGACCACATACGACCACATTAGTCCAGTCCTGAG